>BQNB010044022.1:0-39736 GCA_026074375.1 Tanacetum coccineum
CAACAAGGCTGTCAGCGCGGTGCTAATGACCGAGCAAAATGGTAGACAACACCCAATTCGCTATGTGAGCAAAGTCCTTCATGAAGCAGAAAAGAACTATGCCACATTGGTAAAGTTAGCACGGGCGCTCAGAAACGCATCAAGAAGGTTGAGAAGATATTTCGAGGCCCATCCAATTACAGTCATCATGGACCAGCCAATCAAGCAGATTCTAGGAAGAGCGGAAATGTCGGGTCGTTTGGCACAATATGCGGTAGAATTGGGAGCCTATAAAATCACATATGAACCACGTAATTCGATGAAAGGGCAGGTACTGGCAGACTTCCTTAATGAAATACCAATAGGCAGCGACACCTTGGTACCGATAGAAACAACATATACAAAAGAAGACAAGAAGGACCGCCAAGAGGAATGGATGCTCTTTACAGATAGGGCATGCAGCTCAAAAGGATTCAGTAAAGGACTTGTACTCAAAATCCCAACAAAGACAGAATACACCTATGCTCTAAGGTTAACCTTCGACAGCACTAACAACCAAGTGGAATATGAAGCACTATTAGCGGGGTTGAGAATAGCAAAGAAAATGGGGGTACAAGCATTATCAGTAAAAGTGGACTCCAAGCTAGTAGCCAGCCAGATAAATGGAGACTATGTAGCTTGTAAATAAAACATGATACGATACCTCACTGCAGCCAAAGAATACATCAAGATTTTCAAAAGTTTCAGGATAAAAAACATACCTAGAAACCCGAACCAAAAACCCAATGTGCTAAGTAAGCTATCTTCAGTGGCATTCAATTATCTAACAAAAGAAATCTTAGTAGAAACACTGGATACACCATTAATGGATTGTGGAGAAATAAATGCAATTGTAGAGGAGGAAGGAGAAAACTGGATGTCTCCCATCATAAGATGCCCAGAAGAAAGAATATGGCCAAAGGATGATAGAGAAGTTAGGGAACTAAGGATGAAGATAAAATAGTATGTAATGGAAGAAGGAGTTTTATTCAAAAGGTCATATCTAATGTCGATGCTTCGATGTGTAGGCCCTCTCCAAGCTAATTATGTCATAATGGAAATCCACATAGGCGCATGCAGTATGCACATGAAACCAAGATCAGTAGTGGCACAGGCAATCCGGCAGGGATATTATTGGCCAACAATGCACAGAGAGACTGCAAGGAATAGAGATACGCAGTGTGAATTCGTACCAAATCTATGCCGCACGGTTCCAAAATTGCCAAACACAACTCATACTGGTCAATCATGCGAACATTGGCCAAATTTCTCCATGGGGGATGTGATAGTACTATGGAGCACACCATGAAGACAAGGGAAAGTGAACTATGATAATTTAGTAAGAACACAAGACTACTTCACAAAACAGATCCGAAGCAAACAGCCCGCTAGGCAAGTAACGACAGTGAAAAAAACTGAGTAAAAAATTCGTTAGTGGACAACATCTGTTTTAGTTAGGTTGGACTACACATAAAAAGTAAGCACCACCGATCACATGGAACTAACTTCGTGGAACGATCCATTCAGGGATGGTGTGAAAGGTAAACAGAACACAAATAACCTGCATTTTGCACATCTCAGGGCAAACGGCCTAGTAGAAAGGGCAAACTGGAGTCTCATGGAAGGCATAAAAACGCGCTTAGGAAGAGAAAGAAAAGGTTGGGTAGATGAATTACCCAACGTCCTATTATATAGGGGCAAATAGAACCTACGTGAAAACAAGCAATGAGAGGAAACTCATACACCTAACTTTCGGTAAGCTGAGGCAGTCATACCAGCCAAGGTACGGTAAGCACTCACACCGCACATGATATCAAAGATGGAAAAACGAATGAAAAGAATACGGCTAACAAGATTTGTTAACCGAAACAAAGAGAAGCAGCCATAAAGAAGCCAAGGTACAAAATGAATTTAGAACAATAGTACCAACAACGGGTACGCCCTAATGGACGCAACAAGTTAGGAAATATGTATACCGAAGGTAACTAAGCTAAGACCGTGTGGAAGACTTAGGGAGTTGGGTACCTAAATGAGGAGGACGCGCATAACCACTACTGGTAAAATAAGCATATGGCAAGGGTTCAAAAAATAACAACTGATGGAAGGCAGGCGAGGTACCCCGTATCCTTGGCATGCTATCAATTATAAGCAAGATGTTTATTTGTAAAAAGCTATATTACTTCTATGGCAACATAGGTATTTTAACTTTGTAATCGTCATATGTAATGTTTCAAACAATGCATTAATGAGTATCAAGGCCTATTTATCCTCACGTTAAAGAGGGCAATTTTCCAAGGAAACATGGATGTGTACAAAATGTACAACATAAATAAATAATGACTCCGTAGGGGATTTGACACCCCCAAATCAGATGTTGAGTCAGTTTGTTTATCTCTCATAGACTAGAACTATTAGTGACTCGGATGTCACACCGATATCACCAACCGGTAGCAGTGCGTAGTCATATGTCTAGTCAAAACAACGGAACAAAATTACTATTGTGACCCAAAATGTGGTTAAAAGAAGGGGGGGGGGGGGTGGGGATAGGGGGGGGGGGGGGGGTGGGGGGGGGGGGGGGGGGGGGGGGAGGGGGAAAATATATGGAGTATATCAGTTGGATACCATCACTCAACTTTATTGTGGCCATGTCCCAAAATCTAGGCAAATAAAATGTGATTCGAAACCCACTATGTGATTCGTAATCAATGCCTAGCAATCTAGGTAAACAATCAAAAATGACTCGACGAACGGTTCGCTACCTCCGAATGGTACACAACTCGTAGTCAATGCCTAGCAGAACGGATAAAAATTATGTAATCTCAAAAAGTTGCCAATTCCCCTTGTGATAAATAATTAATGTCTATATCTGAGGAGTAACACATAAAACAAAACAGGGAGAAAAGGATGAATTATGTGCTTAACGGTTTAGATTGCAAAAATAGCCCCAACACAAAGGCTGACGACACATCTGTCATAGATACATAACCAAAAAATATTACAAGCTAACATGTTTAGAAAACACAAACCTAAAATATTAACAATCTAACTATGTGCCGTTGGGGAGGGGCGAGGTCCACCGCCCGGGGTAGGACCAGTCCCATCTGGCATAACGTTCTAGAGTTCGGAAGGATCAAGAAAGTAGGTACGTGTCACCTTATCCACGTAAGGATAATGCATCTCGAACAACTTTCAAATATACCATCCAAAAAAATTAAAAGAACGCAGGTTGACACCCATGGCTAGCCCTTAAGCAAAACATCCACATCTGCTTTCGTCCGGCCCAGAGAAATACCATCAATAAAACCTTTTCCCACAGCCAAACTTAAGACTTCACCCACCGACTCCTTATATTCGTTGCTCAGAGAAGTCTTGAACAAGGTAGGAAAATACTCATGACAAGCTTTACGAATCGCCTCACCTTGCCACAAAGCGGCTATAGCAAACTTCTCCCAATCGTATCTCAATTGCTTCACCGACCACCTCAGACTCCATCAAAGCACCCTCCAAACTTTTTGAAAATGTTTCACCTGAGAAATAACAACTCATCCAGAACTTTATCTTCCCCCTTCCAACTGCAGCAACCTTAACCTTCAAAGCTTTCTTCCCACCAAAGCGGCCCTCATAATCTGTGAAAGTTGGTCCTAATCGGAAACTTTAGCATCAAAAGCCAGCTGGAGTCGGCCAATTTCTTTTGCAACCGGATACTTACTCGTGAGCGAAGTTCACAAGATCTTGAACCTTGTCACTCTCATCCGTTAAGCCTTTCGAAACGAAGCAACAGTTGCCTGCTATTGGGAATACTGACACAGAAGCTTCCAAGACCGCCTAATAGCTTCACGATCATCCATACCTACGTTAAAGAACACAAGATCGGCAGGTGTAAAGATGTTGGACATCATATCACGACACTGACGAAACTTCACCATGCGGTCAGAATCGGTAAGTCCCCATACAGGAGTAAAGGGCAACTCACCAAAATTCCTAGCGAAACCTGCAAAAAGAAGATAAATAAAAAAAACAATATATAATAATAACAATAAGAGAACACAAAACAATAATAAGGAAGAAAAATACTTTCTCCGGTAGAGACAGTATTTTCACCTCCAGTTTAGGGAACAGAAGGACGTGGAGAAACACCTTGATCATCATTTTAACTTCGACCTTCCTGCATAGCAACATCCTGAACAACTTGGTCATCATGTTGCTCCCCTTCACCACGACCATCATCAGCAGGATTAATACCACTGCCATCACGAGCAAAAGATTAAACATGGCCTGAATCAAGAAGTTCATCTATTTAATCTCGTAAGACATCTAGTTGAGCATCCAAAACAAGTCCTTGAACAGGATGTGCAACAAAGGGTTGGTTGGGAGCAGCTTGGTGTAAAGGATGAGGAGAGGAAACAGGCTCCGAATTAACAGGACCATCATCAATGGCCTTCTTTTTCTTCCTAGATGTACCCTCCTGGCCAACACGCCTCTTTCGACCAACCTTGATACCACCAACAGATCTTCAGCTCTTTGTTTCTTTCTCTCCCTAGCGGCAATCACCTTTGGGCAGGCAACCTCAGCCTTTTCCATAGCAGGAGTCTTTGGGGGAAATATCCTCCGGACGAGCGGCAGGGTTAGTAAGATAGTTGTCAACCGGGAAGTTGGGAGGAAGTAATGTACCGGCGACAATCTTACAAGCACCAAGGTCGCGAAGACGAAGGAATTCAGCCATAGTAAAAACTGCAAAATGAACAAACAAAAACATAATAAACCGCCAAGAAAAATAAGAACACACAAAGAAAAAGGGAAAGATAAAGAAAGGGCATTACCCTCCCCTCTCGGACCCTTCATAATGGGAACGCTGCCTAATCCTTTCTAGGTAGGGGATAAACCAGCAATGTATAAAAGGCTGTTATAAGGCTTGTGTAATTGAATGGGAACATCCAGCAGAGTAGCCACATCGGCCGCATCATACTCCGATGGACCAGGAAGCACATCGGCCACACTAGAGTCATGATGCCGCCATGACATGGCAATAGGAGCTGCCCGACTGTCGATAAGAAAAAATTTATCCTTCCATTTTTTTAAACTGGTAGGAGCACCTCTAATACACGGTTTTAAACCCTTCCCAACGCGGTTTTGAAAAGAAAACCAATTCCCTTATTTACACAATTTATAAAACACCCTAAAAAGAGGAACGGTAGGAGTAATGTTTAAAGCACGACAATACATTTAAAAAATCACTGAATGATTTACACCTAGCGGAGTGAGCTGAGAAATATGAACACAAAAATACTCAACTAAGCTTAGAAAGAAAGAAGAGAAAGGAACCCTTAAATCCCCCGGCGAAAATGATGAACATATAAACCTATGTGTTCATTTGACAGTTGATTCATAGTAAAACCGGCAGGAGGAACATGAGGATGTAAGTCAAGCAGAATGGCATATATCTGTGAAAATTTTTCAACATGTTTTTCAGTCAAAGTAGACCGGAACAAACACATATCAAACTTAGGAGTGACGGAAGCCTCTAAAGAAAGATCTAGATTTGGGGCATCCGGAAGGTGAAGCTGATCTGAATGGTCTATCGACATGGAGAGTCCTAAAGGATGGATAAAGAAAGAAAAGAAGGAAGAAAAAAACCCGAGAGGACTTTTGAGAGAAAACTGTAGAAAAATTATGGCAGTAAAAATGAAAAGGAAGGGGTATTTATAGAAGGGAAAGAGGAAGAGACGAAACGTCACGTCCGTCAGACAAGTGACGTGGCAAAATAGTCACCAACCACATGATGGTGAGTAAAAAGACACGTGTCAAAGGCACACCTCCCCAATAATGACCAACAACTAATTTACCAGGGGTCTTCTGATTTTGGCAGTAGGTAAATTAAACATTATTATCTCTTTTTACATTATGACAATAAGAATTACTATATATAATAATAATAACGATAGAAGTAACAAAATAAAAAAAAATAGGAGGGAAGAAAGAAATAACGATCAAATGTTATACCAAAGCAAGCATTGATATAACACTTGGGGGGACATGTTTGTATATGTGACCGTCAGAATAGGGCCACTAGGAACACATTCCTAGCGGCCTCTTTATTGTCGAGCATACTAAAAGACTTAAAATACTCAAACCTCACAAACGAATAAGACAAAGACATGGGGTAATGGTATGTGCTTAATTACACATACCTTTTTTGAATAAAAACGGACTTAAATGACCTAAAACAGACAAAAAACTGCCAAATATATGTTTGTTTTGCATTTGTGTTGTGCAGGAAACGGATATTCAGAAAAGGACAAAAAACAAAGACAAAAACGACAAAACTGAACACAAAATGGAAAAGTGTGAGAAGACGAAGTAAAATCAAAGCCAAAAAGTCAATCAAGTCAAAAAGTCAACAGAAAAGTCAAACATTTAAAGTCAAAGTCAACCCCGACAAAGTCAAAGTCAAGAAGAAGTCAAAATCAGAAGAAATATAACTTGAGGGACCAAAAATGCCAAACCCCTAAGTGTATTCAAAGAAGAAAAAGACTACAAGGGTGGAATTTACAATTTACTAAAAATACAATTGAGGGCAATCTGCCAAACCCTCATACTTGTACACCTAAGGGACTAGCTTGCAAGACCTGAAATAAACATTGAAGGGTCGTTTTTTTTCCGATCTCCCAAAGTTGGATTACCACAAGGACAAAGAGTGGCAATACAAAATAAAGGTTTGAGGGCCAAATATGTACAATCACCAAACTCACCCCCTGCTCTTTTATAACCCATTCAGCCATTCCCAAAACCCAAGTACTGTGCATCTTTTACCTTTCCACCCTTTTACCCTGCAACCCCAATATCACCCCTGGGGGGGGAATAAACCTCTCTTCCACCTCCACTACCTCCCCCATATCACATGTTGCCATGACACCTTGGCAATCCTCAACTTTTTCAAAGATAAAGAAGATTCAAGGGCTGTGATGGTTTGCAAAGAAGCACAATTATCTTGGATGGCTGGGATTGATTTTTGAAGACACTCACAACAGCAAACACGAGCTGCTGAACCCGTCTCACAAAAGAAACACCTAAGCAAGGAATGAATACTTAGCTTAGTTTAGTATAAATAGGGTCAAAAAAAAAACAATGTAAGCCCCTAAAAAAGAGGGACGAATCTTTTTCTTTCATCTTATTCTTTTTCAGTCACTTGTAGCTTATTATTAGTTATTTTCCAAGTCTTGTAATCTTTAAGTTTAATGAAAAGTTGAAGCATTTTAGTAATATTGCCTTTTTTAATCTTTGTTACTTGTTATAAAAGGTTTAAAAGCTCTAAAAAGCCTTATAAAGCTTTCGCAATCTTAACAATGGGAGCTCTTTAGCTTTGTGTTGTCTTAATTCTAATTCTCGCATAAATATTAAAAAAAATATCACAAAAAAAAGAATTTGTCAAAGAATCAAGGAGCAATGGAAAATATTGATGGCCTTGGTTTTAGTGCTTATTGGAAACTATAGGGTATAACGAACTATTTGGGAAGCTTATATTCCTAACCAAAGCATTGGACCTTTGTAAGTCACAAAATAATGTTCCTTTTCATGTCATTTTATGCACTTGCGTATTTTTTGCTTATTATGTCTTATTTCGCCTTATGTAATGCTTTATTTGTTCTTACCTATTTTATTTGATCAAGTTTTATATGCAAGTCATGTTTTGCTTGTGCTTATTTTCAAGTTATTTTGCTAAAAATTGCTTTAAATCCATCGCTAATAGCATAATCTGTTTGTGTTGTTCTTGCTTATTTATGGATTAGAGTTGCTTTATTAGATTCATATTTAGAAGACGTCCAACATACTGTTATTAAAGTTTGGAGGATATTAGATTTATCAAAACAAGTTATTTTTAATTTGTCCATAGTGCATTTTTTGTTCGGTTTTGTAAAAAAAAGTCGATTTGTAAACTCAATTTAATAGTTAATGAATTTGTTTTTGGAGTCTGATTTTTCAAAGTCATAAGTAGTTTGTTCGTATAATAATTTTATCTGTTTTAACTTATTTTGTATTTTCAGCTTATTTTTCTAGCTTATTTAGAGGGCTGAAAAAGCCATTTTGTCTTTTTAAAAAAACTTTAATTTAGCAGTTTGTCAGTTTTAAAAGGGCTTTTTCCCAGCTTATAATTTCAGTTTCATAAAAAGTGATAGTTATAAAAAATGCTTATTTTTATGTGTTCCTTAAGATTATGTAAAAAGATTTGAAAAAAAAATTATTATTAATTTTGTACTAAGTATAGTTCCTGCTGTTAGACATGTATGGTTCCTGCTGGTAGCATTGTTCCTGCTGCTAGTAGTGGCATTGTTCTTCCTGCTGTTAGACATGTATAGTTCCTGCTGGTAGAGTTACTTTATAGTTCCTGCTGTTAGTATAAAAGGGTTCCTGCTGGTAGCATTGTTCCTGCTGCTAGTAGTAGCATAGTTCCTCCGTTTTTAATCTAGTTTTTTTTTTAAACTTCGTTATTTGTCATTTAGAATCTATTTTAGCTTTTAAATATGTTCTAGGGTTTAATTTGCAAAATTTAGGTTTTTGACCCTCGTTTTTCGTGCCCGTTTTAGGTTTAAGTTATTTAGCTTTCGTTTTTAGGTTTTATTTAATCGTTTTTGTATATTTAATTGGTAGAAATAGAAAACCCATCATAACCTTGTCATATTCAAACATCAATCATCAATCCGTCATTCGATTTTCCATTCAAGCCTCGTTGGGACATAACGACCCGGGAACTCATACTTCCGGTTACGTATATATATTATTTTTGTGAACATTTGACCAATCCTTGGCCAAAGGTATTTGGTTGATTGTTTGCTTATATTATATATATATATATATATATATATATATATATATATATATATATATATATATATATATATATATATATATTACTGAACAAAAGAAAAAAAAATATCATTTTTGGCGCCCATTGCCGGGAGGCTGTGAAACGATATATCGTTACGTTTGACTAATTTGTGTTTGAATCTGTGAATATTTTCTTTTATAAACATATAAAAAATACAAAAATATTTTTTTATTTTCTTATTAGAATAATTATCATGATAAAAAACGACAAAAGAAAAACCAAAATCTAACAACATTGTCCATAAAAAAGAAATACAATTCACAAATTGGTAAAAATACCAAAATATAATATTCTCAATTAGGGAATTTTTTTATTTAATAATTATTTTTTTTTTTTTAAATTCATAACAACCTTCCGGTGAACTTGTTGTGTTCCCACTCGAACAAATAATTTAAAAACTTTGCCATTTGTGTCTCTTACAACGTACGGCTCACCTGAAAAGTTAAACACACTAAAGTGGCGGTATAAGGAGGGTTGTTTCCGGAAACTACGACCCGAAAGGAGAAATAACTCCGCGCTATTCCTACTCCTTCCGCTCAACTCCGGCGTATGTATCTTTTTAAGAGCTCCCCGTGAGTAAGTAGATTATTGGTTAATGGTTTCTTTTCTCATTGTCAGTAAAAGTAACATGTGAATAATCATTGAAAACCAAAAAAAAATATGTAAATTTCTTCTTAAATTTTTATTTTGGTGCATTCGCACTCGTTCTCATGCCCGGTAGACGTCGACAACCATCAAGTCAGACAACCCTTCTGTTGAATCACCAAATCTTGAGAAACCAAATAACAATCAAAACAGTTCAATCCTCCCATAGTCACGATGGACGATAATCGAACTATGGCGCAATTGCTCGAAGCACCCACCGAGGGTTACGAGGATGCGATCGTTGTTCCCGAGATCAACGCTAACAACTTTGAGATCAAGCATGGTCCTAACTTTAATCTTGTTCAAAACAAGAATTTTTTTTGACGACGCTAAAAGAAGACCCACATGCTCACATCCGATATTTCAACAAGATCACTTCTACGATGAAGTTCCCGAACGTCCCGAGTACGTCGGTTAAGCTTATGCTTTTCCCATTTTCCCTCGAGGGAGCAGCCCGGATTTGGCTTGAAAAAGAGCCCCCTCAATCGATTCTTACATGGGATGATCTTGTTTCGAAATTCATTAACAAATTCTTCCCTCCCTCTAAAACAACAAATCTTCGAAATGAAATCACAAGATTTCAACAAAAATTTGATGAAACGTTTTACGAGGCATGGGACCGATTCAATGATCTTCTTAGGGGATGCCCGCATCATGGGTTTTCAGAATTGCATCAACTCGATACATTCTATAATGCCCTAAATTCAAATGATCAAGATTCATTGAACTCTGCGGCGGGTGGTAACTTTCTAGATAAAATGCCTCGAGAATGCCTAAAAATCATCGAGAGCAAATCCAAAGTTCGTCAATCAAGAAGCAAGGCCATTGTTTCCAAAGTGAGTACAAACTCTTCCACCCCAGCAGTTTCATCCGATGTTGCTGAGTTGAAAGATATGGTTAGAGCATTGATTCTCGATAAGAAAAACCAAACTCCAGCTCCCGCTCCTGTAAAAGCAGTCGAGCAAAGTTGTGTAACTTGCGGGGGTGGTCATTCTTACCAAAATTGTCCAGCCACCAATGGCAACATTTATCGTGACAATATCCAAGAATACGTGTCACAAGCCGCCGCAGTTAACTACAACCAAGGGAATGCCAGTTACCGACCTCAGATGGTTGCTAACCACATTCGACCTCCCGGTTTTCCTCCCATGCAACACAACAGCCAAGCCAACAATCAGAATCGTTGGAACCAGAACCAAAATCGTGGGAATGGCTACAACCAGGGTCAAATCCAACGACCCCAGGTTCAACAACAAGCCCAAATGTATCAACCCCTGGTTAATCAACACCCAGCTTACCAAGCTCCAGCTCATCAAGCTTCGGGTGTGTCAAAAACTGATTTTGAGAGCTATGTCAATGCTAATGATGCGGTTATGCAAAACATGCAAAACCAAATGACCAACATAACCGACTTGCTCACCAAAATCGTAAATTCCAACCAAGCTTCTACTTCGGGCTCGGGTTCTCTTCCAAGCAACACCATTGCTAACCCGAAGGGTGAATTAAAAGCAATCACCACCAGAAGCGGTGTTTCATATGATGGACCTCAAATTCCACCTCCGGTGGTGGAAGTTGAAACCAAGGTGACAAAGGACACGGTGCTTCCTAACGGAAGTACCAAAGACGTCCAACCTCCGATAGTCCAAGTTGATGAACCAGTTGTCATGCCTAGAACCAAAACGATTTTACCATATCCATCTAGGGTAAACAAGGAGAAAATCCGCGAAAAGGACGACCTTTTAGCTTTGAAATTTATGGAAATTTTTCGGAATCTCCACTTCGAGCTGAGCTTCGCGGATGCTCTCCTGCACATGCCTAAGTTTGCACCGATGTTTTAGCTTAACGATGCCTTAAACCCTTAACCCAAATTTGCCTCGACTCTAAAAACTTTAATCGGAAACAAAGAGAAGTTGAGTGAAATGGATAGAACTCCATTGAACGAGAATTGCTCAGCAGTCATTCTAAACAAGTTACCGAAAAAACTTGGAGACCCTGGCCGATTTCTTATTCCATGTGAATTTTTGGGGATTAATACATGCAACGCCTTGGCTGATCTCAGCGCAAGCATTAATCTTATGCCATACTCCGTCTGGAAAGATCTCTCTCTTCCCGAACTAACCCCGACTTGCATGACGCTAGAGCTAGCAGACCGTTCAATCACTAAACCAATCGGTATTGCTAAAGACTTCCGTTTAATGGTAGGAAAGTTCCAGTTTTCGGCAGATTTCGTGGTCGTGGATTTTGAACCAGACCCCCGAGTACCTTTAATTCTCGGGAGAAGTTTCTTAAAGACCAGTCGTGCGTTGATAGATGTTTACGAAGGTGAAATAACCCTTCGTGTTGGCAAAGAGGCCATCACCATCAATCTGGACCAAACTTCGAGATACACGGCTAATTACAATCATATGACGGCAAACCGAATCGACGTCATTGAATTGGCATGTGAAGAATACTCGCAAGAAGTTTTAGGTTTTTCTGATTCGGTTGCATTCGGTAATCCTTCTCCGGATTACGATCCAATTGTTTCAAATTCTTCACCAACACTAACTCCTTTAGGGGATAGTGATTTTCTCCTTCTCGAATAAGCAAATGCTTTTATAGCTATCAATGACGAGCCAATTTCACGGGAAATTGATGCTACTTACTATGATCCTTAGGGTGACATTCTTATTCTGGAAGCACTTCTTAATAGTGAACCGTTACCTCCTCTTCCGAATCATAAAGAGTATTCACCCGGAATTCGGGAAGAACTTAAAGTTGTTGAAGCAAAAACCGTTAAATCATCATTTGATGAGCCTCCCGAGGTTGAACTTAAGGACTTGCCACCTCATTTAGAATACGCATTTTTGGAAGGCGACGACAAGTTGCCCGTCATAATTGCGAAAGACTTGAAGGATGAGGAGAAGGCAGCTCTTATCAAGGTTCTAAAGTCCCACAAGCGAGCCATCGCTTGGAAACTCTCCGATATCAAGGGTGTTGATCCAGAGTTTTGTACTCACAAAATCCTTATGGAAGAGGACTACGAACCAACAGTTCAGAGTCAAAGACGGGTAAACCCAAAGATCCACGACGTCATCAAAAAAGAGGTTGAAAAACTTCTTGACGCCGGATTAATTTATCCGATCTTTGACAGTCCATGGGTAAGCCCAGCCCTGATACACGTGTACCAAAGAAGGAGGCATAACCGTCGTCAAAATGATGATAAATGATTGATACCAACTCGATTGGTCACACGTGGTATAAGAGTGTGCATTGACAATAAGAAAGTGAATGAAGCCACCCCGAAAAGACATATTCCCATTGCCCTTCATGATCAATGCTAGAAAGACTCAGCACGGAAACCCAATACTATTGTATTCCTCGATGACTTCTCGGGTTATTTTCATATCCCTATTGACCCGAAGGATCAAGAAAAGACAACATTCACTTGCCCATACGGAACGTTTGCCTATCGCCGCATGCCTTTTGGGCTATGCAATGCACCCGACACGTTTCAACGATGTATGATGGCAATCTTCCATGACATGATCGAAAAAGACCGATGAAGTGTTCATGATGAACTTCTCGGTCTTCGGGGATTCTTTCTCTACAATGCTATCCCATTTGGAAAAAATGTTAAAACGTGTGAAGACACCTCAATTTGTCCCTAAATTTGGGAGAAAAAGCCACTTTAATGGTTAAAGAAGGCAATGTTCTTGGACAACAAAAATTTTCTAAGTCGGGAAATTGAGGTCGATCGAGCTAAAGTAAAGTTATACCAAGCTCCCTCACCAGACTATCTTGTCAAATGTGTCCCCGTAGTTTTCCTTGGCATTACCGGTTTTACCGATGTTTTCATACAAGACAAGTAATTAAGCGTTGTGTTTCGGCAAGAACTTTTTGACATTCTTAAAGCTTGCCCACAGTTGACCCCACCGGGGGACACTACAAAGTGCCAATTACAAACACCTGCTCAAAAGAACTTTTGGATTCAGATTTTATTGCTCATCACGATCTACAAGGATGCCCAACTTGTCACCCGATTGAACATTTAATCAACGTTAAGGCAGAATTTCGCAAGCGTGATGAATACCACAAAATCTATCCAAGTTTGGTGCAATCTTTAACATTGGGGCATTGATTTTATGGGGCCAGTCCCAGGTCTTCAAGAGGTAACACATATATACTGCGTGGCAGTCGATTACTTATCAAATTGGTTGAAGCAAAAGCGCTCCCCACCAATGAGCCCGAAGTTGTTTGCATAATTTCTTAAACTACTCTTTTCCAATTTGGTGCCCCTCGTGCAATCATAAGTGATCGCGGAACCCCATTTTTGCAATGACCAATTTTCAAAAGTCATGCTTAAATACGGAGTCACTCATCGTCTCTCCACCGCGTATCATCCACAAATAAGTGGACAAGTTGAGGTATCCAATCGTGGTTTGAAAAGGATTCTTGAAAGGACCGTGGGCGAAAACCGTGCATCTTGGTCGGACAAACTAGATGACGCTCTCTGGGCCTTCCGAACAGCTTACAAAACACCCATCGAGTGCACTACGTACAAGCATGTATATGGAGAAGGCAATGTCAACTACTCAGGTTGAGGTTGGAGCACAAAGATTACTGGGCCCTTAACATGACAAACAATCGATATCAAAACCGCGGGTGATCACAGAAAAGTTCAACTTAATGAACTTAATGAACTTCGTGATCATGCCTATGAAAACTCTTTGATCTATAAAGAGAAAACAAAGAGAATCCATGACTCCAAGATCAAAAATCGCGTTTTCAACGTCGATGATCGAGTCCTCCTCTTTAACTCTAGATTAAAGATTTTATCAGGCAAGCTTAAGACCCGCTGGAGTGGACCATTCACTGTAACCCAAGTTTTTCCATATGGCACCGTCTAGTTATCCCAAAACTCCAGGCCAAATTTCAAAGTGTATGGTCATCGTTTAAAGCACTACTTTGGAGGGGACATACCAACCAAGGTTGTCCCGATCTCCAAACCATCCCCAAGGACAATTGAATTCGGGGAATCGGGTCAAGCGTAGCGACCTTAAACAAGCGCTTCATGGGAGGCACCCCATGCTTATCAGTAGCAGTATTATGTAGTATTGAATAAGTATTTTTGTATGAGGAGGCTTACCTTTTCCATTACCCGTGTTTCGTCTGTGTTTTGTGTTGTATGTCCAGGATTTCCCGGATTGTGAAGACTCTCGTGCTCGCAGTTTTACCCTTCATCCACAAGAGTTTCACATCCTCAGCTTCATTTTAGGAATCCAGTATCCAAATCTAATCGAATAACGTTTTATATTTTGGCACACTTCATAAACGACCTTAGATTTACGTAGGTACCCCTTTAAAACATCGAGGATGATGTTTAGTTCTAGTATGGGGGGAATCTTCGATTTGATTTTGCCTGCAGCCGTTGTTATCACGTAATCCCGTTCTTACCACCAAAATTTTCGTAAAAATACCAAAAAAAATGAAATTTTTTTTTTAAATTTTCAAAAATAAAATAAGTGTTTTGTCACAGTTTTGACTTTCCCAATGGGTAGAATGAGAATAAATTTTGACTCGATCGGGCGTGTTGAGTCCTAGCTTTGTTCCTTAACCATTTAATAAACGAAAGTTTATTAGGCTAAGCTTTCGCGGATCCTTTTATTAGGGATTTTAGATTTGCGAAGAACGAAAAATGATAGTGTTATCTACAAGTAGGATGCTAAACAAGGATTATTTGGAAATCTTAAAAGCTTATAAGTGTAACTTGTCGCTTTTTCTCCCAGAAGCTCTTAACCTGATTAATAAACTTGCTTAATTTTGCTTTAACTTTAAACTGACATTTTCTAAAAAGAAGCTCTTTCGGAAACGAAAATATCCATCTTAGTTCAGCCTTATACTTGAGTTTCTAAAACGAAATTTTCTCTATTACGGAAAATATGATGAAAAAAAAAATAATAATAATAATAATAAAAATAATATAAACAGTGGGCTGATAAAGGTTTACTGCATCTTGCCGGCTCACAACCGATGTTACAGTCTTCAAAACAAGGCCCATAATGAGATAATAAATCTGTAGGTGTTATCAATAAGAAACCGTCGTCAGACTAAGTCACTACATCTTGTCGGAGGCGTGGCCGATGTTGTAGTCATGTAAATGATGACGGTAGTATAGTATATAGCATAAAGTGCTAATAAGTATAATTAAATGGTTTAAGATTTCATTTCTAAACTCAAGTATAATTTTGAACTAAGAATAACTTGCTTTAAGACATCAAAAGTTGTTTGGTTGCCATCTGTAGATTATTATCGAATAAGTAATTCTCCGGGGGTGTCAAAAACCTTGGGACACTTAGCTGATGAGGCTGGGACGTTCTGAGAAAAAGGTCGCTACATGGAATAGTCTCACCAATGAGATCATTAAATTTTTGATGTTTGCGTGCTTTGAGTAGTATTGTTTATTTAGCGGTAAATCTAAGAAATTTGGCCTAAAAGGGTGGAGTATCCCGCTATTACATTGCGAACATTCTCCTGTGGGGTCTCAACCTGATAACCTAAGTCGAACTCGGCTGGGATCTATCGAGAATATGCTGGTTGGTGGGTGATCTAGTCTTTTCCCCAGATTTCTTCAGAAATATCGTTATGCACATAAACTATGCTACTTTCTAAAATTGTCGATCTAAATTTAACTTAAAATTAAGCATAATCACTCTAATTGAATAATTGTCAGGAGCAAAAGTTGACAAGTCATAGTTATAAGTAGTGTTAGCATCTTTACTTGTACTTAGCGGTGATTTCGTTTTTACGCTTAGTTTGGGACTAGTGAAAAATCAGGGACGATGAATTTATCCGTCAGGACATCCGTAGATTATTCTATGGGCGCTTCTCATTCTATGATCCCAGTGTTGATAAAATAAAGAAAGTCAAACAGGTAGTTAAGAAAAAGAAAAAGGAAAATCCAAAAATGTTAGGGATATTTAGTGTACATATAAAAAATGGTGAAAACGAGACTTGTCGAAGCTATTGATTCTTTGTTTTCCCTTGATGAACACCTAGCTACTTTTCAAGGTTATTAGTCGAGGGGGATTTTCGTAAATGTTTACTTCATAACATTGCGTGAGGACACGATAATACCTTAGTATACGGGATTTTGGTATGTGCTTAATTACACATACCTTTTTCCATAAAAAACGGACTTAAATGACCAAAAACAGACAAAAAAACTCCCAATATATGTTTGTTTTGCATTTGTGTTGTGCAGGAAACGGATATTCAGAAAAGGACGAAAAACAAAGCCAAAAACGACAAAACTGAGCACAGAATGAAAAAGTGTGAAAAGACGAAGCCAAATCAAAGCCAAAAGTCAATCAAGCCAAAAAGTCATCAGAAAAGTCAAAGTCAACCCCGACAAAGTCAGAGTCAACTCCGAGAAGCTAAAGCAGAAAATATAACTTGAGGGATTAAAATTGCCAATTCCCAAAGTTATATTACAAAAAGATAAAAGATAGGGGCTGAAATTGCTATTTATTGGAAATACAACTTTAGGGAGGCATTTCTGCCAAACCCCTAAAGTGGTATTGCAAGGGGACTATTTTTGAAATAAAAGTTATAAGGCTGAGGGGGCATTTCTGCCAAACCCTCAACCTTGTACACCACGCAAGGACTGTGTTTGCAAAAGGCAAATATGAGTTGAGGGGGCT
Organism: Tanacetum coccineum; assembly: GCA_026074375.1. Classification (NCBI taxonomy): domain Eukaryota; kingdom Viridiplantae; phylum Streptophyta; class Magnoliopsida; order Asterales; family Asteraceae; genus Tanacetum; species Tanacetum coccineum. Next base: position 17,230 of record BQNB010044022.1, read on the forward strand.
TTCTTGCCAAACCCTCAAACTCATTTAACCACAAGGACGATTCCTGCAAATGAAAGATACAACTTGGGGGACTTAAGTTGCCAAAAGCCCAAACCTTTACTCTGTCACCCCAAACCTGTTTATAACAGGTTTTCCCGCCCATTTTCCCCCCAAACCACTCACGGGTATTCCCACCTCCCTTTACCCTGCAACTCAACAAAACCCTTGGATAATCCCTCCCCTTCCCCTCCACTACCACCTCTACCAAGAAAAGTTGCCAACCTGGCAAACCTCACCATTTTCGAGCTAAATTGAGGGTCAAGATTGTGATCCGAAGATACACAGACTCAATCAAGGGCCAAGACTTATTTTGAGGCTTCTCTCTCACCAAACAAACACACTAGGAGCTTTTTCACTCAGCAAGAAAGCACAATGCCTTGAAAGGAAGAACTTGGGTTTCGGGTATAAATACCCCCCCCCCCCCTAAAGTGGTCATGGACATGACGTTCGAGGGAGTTAGGACACTTTAAATGTAAATAAATCACAAACAACTCGTCGAAAACGACCATCGAAAGAGGCCTCATTTGAAACTCCTAGTAATATAGTACTTTGATAAACACAATAATATTCTATATAGCTCAATCACCCAAACTATGGTTTTTGGAAAATTGTGCGTAACAAGTTAAAACGTTTCATAATTATCTGTTTAGTATAAAACTGGCGTAACTTTCGCGTTTTAAGCCAGATTCTCGCGTTTCTTATGTCCATTCTTTTCGTATTTAAGATGGGCTATCGATATTTTGACCATTTTTTATAAATTTTACCCCTTATGAACGTAAAACTTTTACTGTTCATGACAGACATGAGTTTTACAAAATTCGTATTTGTCGTCGTGAAACCCGTAAATGTCGTATTTTATTCGTTATAGCTCCGTTTTTAATGATTCTTTCGAGGACGTTCTGTATTGAAAGTTCTATATTTTTATGAGGTTTCAAAAATTAAAACTTTCTGTCATGAAAGTAACTTTTTATAAATATAGTTTTATTAAGTATTAATTGTCCGTAACTTGCGATATTTCATAACGCGTTCGTTATTAATTGAAAAATTACGATTCTTATCATTTTGGAATCCTAAAAATATGTATTATTTGTTAAAAATATCAAACCTTGCTGTTGATAATTTTTTTATAAAAATGTTTTTATAAAAATTTACTTACGACTTCGTTTATTAACGTATAACTCGTTTTTAACGTAACTTTTTCGTTATTAATCCGTTTAACAAGTTTCTTACTTTTTCGGAATCGTCGTGAAATGTATTATCTTATAAAAATATAAAATGGATATGTCCAAATTCGAATTTTGGACAGCAAGTTGGCTTGAGTTTGTTAAGTCCATTTTTGATCTTTTCTTTATACTTTATTACTTTTGTATTTTACCACATGTCTCATATATCATATATATTATATATCATCCTTATATTAGTATTAACTTGTCCATAAAGGTCATCATGTGTCCGAGTCACCCTTGTCAACAAATCCATTAACATACTTTAAAACCATAACTTTACTTAAGTAACTTATTTTACTAGTTTTGCCAATAATTATTTTCACACATAACCAAGTGTGTACAAGTGTATTTCTTTCCATGAGACTTTATTTTAGTGTTCTATCAACATGATTAAGAGTCCATAATCAATATTAACATGTCTTTTGTATTACTTTCTCTTGAAACATATTATGAATTATTATAAACCCTAATTTACCCATAATCATGTTTACACCAAAACAATATGATACAACATTTTCTCATCATTTTTTAACATGATGTAAGTAATAACACCACATGTATATAAGTGTGTTAAAATGATTCATTTTCAAATATAAAACTTCATTTTAATAAATAAATCCTAATGGTGAATTTAAGCTAAAATAGAAATATCATATGCATAATAATGAAAGTTGTAGCAACATAAAGAGTTTAAATGGACCTTATGAGGTATGATGATGATGATGTGCTAGTACTAAACCCTTGTTTAGCCACAAAAACCAAGCTTGCACTTAATAAACCCTAGCTTTCCTTCACTAAACCCTAGCTTTCTTTCTCTTGATTATTACTTGAATATGGTTAACCAATGCTTGCAAATGTCTTAGTTATATCACTAGAATAGGTGTATATAGAAGGGTAAGGGTTGTAGAAAATTTTGTATGGATTGTGTAAGGTTGTTGGTTTGAGCCGTGAGCTCTATAGGGCAAAAAGAGAGGTTTTGTGAATTTTTCTCTAAGTGTAAAGTGTGTATGAATCTCTTTGCTGTTCGCATTGCTGTTATATAAGATTAGTATAAACTGTATGATTAGTCAGGAGACTAAGGGGAGTCTTAGGAATGGCCTTAGTCTTCTAGTCTTTCGGTCAAAGGCATGGTAGGGATGGTGTTGCCATAATGAGTATGGTATGTATTTGGACCATTTGAAATCTTATCTCATTTTTTTCATGTATAATCTTGTATATGATACAAGATTTTCGGAAATTACAAAGATATACATGATATATTTATGAAATTTTGTGTATTGGGTATAAAAGTGGGTATTTGTTAAAGCGTAGGAAAGTTTTTGTGGTTCCGGGAGTGCCTAAACGCAATTTATCGCGAAACGATTTATACTTTAAGTATCGAATAAAAATAAAATGAACAAAGTTATATTACCCTCAAAATAATTTATAACCTTGCTTGATGTAAATATTTAAATTGTTTGATGGCAGTTTACGCTAAACGATAATTTTTAAATACGCGATTTAACTAAAAAAAAATGTAAACGCGTACGACGAAGTGTGAAAAATATATAATTTGTTTAGTAAAATAGGAAAAACGTCCGTAAAAGACTGAATATACAGAATGTTCTGGTCCTCCCGTTAATGACTTGTCCTCATGGCTCAAGTTGCGACATTTGACGAAGGTACGGGTTCGGAGAAAAGATTCGGATATCTCTTTCGGAATTGGTCTTCACGTTCCCAAGTATACTCAGCTCCTTGCCGAGAGTTCCAACGAACTTTGACCAATGGGATTCTTCTTCGTTTTAGCTTCTTCACATCCCGCTCTACGATCTCAATAGGCTCTTCGACAAATCGCAGATTTTCATCAATCTCGATCTCATTCCATAGGTACTTGAAAACACTCTGGCTCAGCTAAACTTTTCTGAGGGTTTTTTGACACATGAAATGTGTCGTGGACATAGCTTAGCTCTTGGGGTAACTTCAAGTCGTTAAGCACTGGTCCTTCACACTCCACGATCTTCAAATGGTCCACATTTTTTTTTTTTTTTTTTTTTTATCGTTGGTGCTAGCTTTCCTTTCTTACCAAATCGTACCACTCCCTTCCATGGAGATACCTTCAGTAACACTCGGTCTCCAACTTTGGAATCAACGAGGTTTACGCCTCTTTATCAGTATAGCTCTTCTGGCGGAATCTAGCCGTCTTTAATCTTTCCTTGATTTGAACAATCTTTTCAGTCGTTTCTTGCACAATCTCTGGTCCAATAAGCTGACTTTCTCCAACTTCAGTCCATATCACGGGGGATCTACATTTTCGCCCATACAGAGCCTCAAATGGTGCACACTTAATGCTTGTGTGGTAACTGTTATTATAGGAAAACTCAATCAATGGAAGATGAGTATCCCAACTGCCACCAAAATCCATAACACAAGCTCGAAGCATATCCTCCAGCGTTTGAATAGTACGCTCACTCTGACCGTCGGTCTGAGGGTGGTAAGCCGTACTCATGTCTAGTCTTGTGCCCAACGCTTCCTGAAAAGCTTGCCATAAGTGTGACGTGAATTGACCATCACGGTTAAATGATTGTTACCGGCACACATGTCTCAGCTTACAAATCTCATTGGTATTAAATCTTTGCTAATTTCTTCGTCGTGTAATCTTCTTCGAATAGGTAAGAAGTGAGTCCGACTTATGTCAATCTATCAACTACTACCCAAATCGTATCATGCTCCCACTGCTATTTTTAGGAACTTGTGATAAATGTCATATTGTTATCTTTTTCCCAATTCCACTCAGGAATTTCTGGTTGTTGAAGAAATCATGAGTGTTTTTGATGTTAGGCTTTAATCCCTTAGAGCTCGTAAGAAATCTGCCTAACGTACTCAGCAATGTTCTATCTTCATACCAGGCTACCATACAAGTCTCTCCAGATCATGAGTTATCTTTTATCTGCACCCGGATTGATATACTGAATATCTGAAGTATGAGTTAATCCATGATCTGTTTCCTTACACCACCAACTGATGGAATCCAGATACGATCAAAGAAGTAAATTTCACCATCATCTCGTTGCTCAAAGTGTGTTTCTAATCCTCTTAGCCATTCAGTTGGGGCTTTAAGATCCTTGGAAGCTTCGCTTTGTGCTTCCAAAATCTTAGTCTTAAGTCCAGAATGAATAGTAATACTCATAGCACGTACTTCGTCTTGGCTTGCGTTTTTTTCCTGCTTCAAGTGCATCTGCTACCTCGTTTGCCTTGCCCGGGGGTATGGTATTTGATCTCCCCACCTGTAGTCAACTGTGTAGCTCGATCTACCGCCTTTGGGCCAATATTTTAGTCCTTATCGGTCAAAATTCTCTCGTAAGGAGATCTAGTGGTCAGTGTAGATAACCTTTTCCGTCCCTTTAAGTATTGTTTCTACAGATTTTAAGAGCGAATACCACTGCACCTAATTCCAGGTGTGTGGTGGTATAATATTCATCATGCTTATTCAAATGTCTTGACGCATTGCTATCACTTGCACGCTGCATCAGCACGCACCCAAAACCTTGTTTTTGATGGCATCACATTAGACCACAAAGTCATCGCGGTCCTCGGGGAGTGCTACTCAGGAGGAATTGAACAGAGGTTTCTCCTTCAGAATTTGGAAAGATTCATCTTGCTTATCGCCCCACACATACGTCTTATTCTTTTGAGTCAACAGGGTGAGGGGCTTTGCGATCTTGGAGAAATTCTCAATAAACCTTCGGTAGTAACCCGCCTATCGTAGAAATGATCGGGATTTCAGTGACGATTCAGGGGTCTTCAGTTCTTGACCGACTCAACACTTGCTTGGATCCATGTGTGATACGTTCTCGGTTGAACAACATGGTCCTAGGAACTGTACTTCTTGTAACCAAAATTCGCACTTTGAAAATTTGGCGTACAACTTCTCCTTCTTGAGTAAGTCCAAAATCGTCTTCAGGTGAGCTTCATGCTCTTCTTCTGACTTTGAGTAGATTAAAATGTCGTCAATGAAACACAATTCGAATTTGTCCAAAAATACGGATTGCAGACGCGGTTAATTAAGTCCATAAATATTGCTGGCGCGTTTGTCAGTCCAAATGGCATGACTGTGTGAACTCAAAGTGCCCATATCGGGTTCTAAATGCGGTCTTTGGTATATCTTCCTCTCGGACTCTCAACTGATGTTATTTTTTTCCTGGAGCGAAGATTATATTTGAGAACTAAAGGCACCTTGTATATTGGTCAAAAAAGTCAGCAATTTCTGGGGAATGAGGGTAACGGTTCTTTTTAGGTCAAACTTGTTTAGTTCCTTCTAATCAATACACACATCCTCATGACCGTCTTTCATTCTTGACAAAGAGCACGGGGGGCTCCCCATGGTGTGTGACTTGGTCGAATAAAACCCTTCTCTTGAAGTTCTTTAAGCTGGTTTGGAATATTCGAACATTTCTTGAAGAGGGCTAACCGTCTGGAGATCTAACAACTGGCGATGCGCCTGGAATCAGATCAATGCGAAATTCTATCTCTCGCTCAAGAGGTAAACCTAACAGATCATCTAGAAATACTTCAGGGAAGTCTCGGACAAACAGTATTGTTCATCAAGCTTTTTTTCATCAGCCTGGATACATGCAAGTGAAACGGAATATCCTTTTCCGCCTTCGCCTTGAACTTCAGAATCTTGCCATTAGGATGAGGAATACGGACAATCTTTCATAACAATCGTATGAGAGCTCGTGGTATGCCAACCAATCCATTCAAATGATAACATCGCAAAACTTCCTAGTCGGCGTTGGCTACATGTCTTATTTTTGAAACGTGATCTAACAGGACTAAGGTGTAACTACGTAAAATGGTATTGGTGCTAACGACTTTTCCGTCTGCTAACTCTACTTCGTAGCTAGTGTTTAGAGTGGCAGGGGTAATATTAATAAAATGTGTTAACGCAGAGGATACAAAAACTCTTCTACACTCCGATCATAGAGTTTACAAGAGTAGTGATCATTAAGAGATTCGTACCCGGTGACATCATTCGGATTATGCGGGGGTTTTCACCCCCACCTCTTAAGCTCTCCTCGTGCTCCATTCATTCTGCTGGTTCCCTGCTTTTGGACATTTATCTTTGAAATGTCCTTTCTCTCCACACCCCGAAACATATTCACATTTTGCAGGGGAGTCTTTAACTGCACCCTGATAGCCTAATTCTACAATTCCTTTTCACGGGTGCCCAAATCTTTGGCATCTCCGACATTTTTGAGGACACTGGTCCATGATGATGTATGTGGCCACACACGATGACATTTTGGTAAATTTGCACGCTTTAAGCTTTCCTCCAGCGTGGGGCTTTGCAGCAGTTGGACCTGAATTTTCCTGCTCCTATTTTGTTGCTGTGAGATAGTTGTTTCGGTTGCGGTTTATTGTTGTTGTTGTAGTTATTGTTTGATGTTGTGGTTGATGTTGTTGTCTATTGGTTATTGTTATTGTTGTTTCTCTGGTTGTCTTCCCATTTCCTTTTATTCTGCTTTCCCCTGATTCTTGCGGCCCTACCTATGAACTTGCTTTGCTCGACAGTTTCACGGGCCATGTTGATTTGACTCATGCTGGTCGCAGGCTTTGTTGAAGAAGTGATGTTTCCTTTGATTTCTTTTCAGGATCCACAATATACTTTTTCATTCCTTTCTTTCTTTTAAGTAGGCCACCAATTCATGACACATCAGGCAGTTCGTGGAAAGATTGCTGGAACTTCAATATCATCTCCTTTCAGGTCAAGTCAAAGTCTGGTTCCCCATCCTTTGGATTTCAGTTGCTGTGCAGAGTATTCAGTGGTCATCATAGCTTTCCTACGTTGCTCCGGGGATTCGATTTGCTCTTAGCAAGTCCCAAAGTATGAAAAATTTCCGTTCCACAGGTCAGAGCACGGGGGGGGGGGGGCGGGAATAACCCTTCGAACGTGCACATGGCAAACCTTTACAGTTGTACATCTTCTGCACATTTTGCAAATTTCAAAACACTTGCTCCATTCTTTTCGAACCAAGTTTCAGAAGGGCAGACTTACTCCTTCAGTTCCCATTGAAAGTGTGAGGACTTGCCCATTCATAAAATGTCTTTTAAACGAATCCCATGCTATCTTATGGCTATAATCAGTTCCTCCGGTATTTGATTTCCGGATCCTCAGTATTGTTTGAGTCAGCTCTAGTCTTTTTGTATTTTTCAATGGCTTTGGCCACACGCTTTTCCACTATCTTCCTAACAGATTTCTTCTTAAATCTCCTGGGCGGCATGATTCTGGCAACACAAGTACACAATTCGTTGAGAATTTGTAAAAGTATGCAGAGTTATGGCACATGGTAAATAATGGAGAATGATATGAATAATCATAAATTAATCAGGATAGTCGATATTTATATAATTGATCGATAGAAATAGATATTGATATGTCAAAAGATAAACGTAAGAGATCGAATTTAAACCAAGTATTATATATATAAGATTATAATTTATGAAATAATGACAAATAAAAAAATAAGTAAGGATCGGGGAATACGCGCGCGTGGATATCGGATAGCGATGAAGGATTCTGTATTTAAAAATAAAAGAAAAGAAAACCTTTGAACTTTGTGGTTAATGACTAGGTTTTGAAAATGACCCAGTTCCCTATAACCTTGGCTCTGGTACCATCTTTAACACCCCCAAATAATGGTAGCAGAGGATTGGTATTACAATGGGGTTGCTATTTCATAATGATACAAACAATCAAGAGTATAGGAAGAAACGACAAAAATCGTGACGTTAAGACAAGATTTCATTTGATGTCATAGCAAAATATCAGAGTTCATACATTAGGTCCCATAAGTTTTAAAAGTCATAAACATTCTTAATTTAAACAAGAGCTTCATAATACCAAAAGATGACTTAAGTTTTTAAAGATAATAAAGTTGCATAAATTTGATAAAAACACAGAATCGGTCTTCATTGATATCCGCCACGGCTCCCGTCCAATCTTCATACCCTAGGACCTGAAATTACATGCTAAAAGTCAACACAAAGGTTGAGTGAAATCATAGGTTTATCAGTAAAAAGGATGGACCACAAGATCGAAGTAATAGTAGACTCTGAAACACATTCAGTAGTCCAAAAACAGGTATTAATGCTCTAAGCTCATGACACGAAAGCCTTAACTAGATTTGTGCCCCTATCGGAATATGGATGCCTGCAACACTCCTAAATTCCTCAATTTTATAATGCACTGAAATCAAACTAGTGGACCCAAGGACAGGTGGGATTGTTAGTCCGATAGATTCTAATCCTTAACACCAGCGCTCACTATAATGCAATTATCGGTTCATGATAATAGGGACTTACTGGCAATAAGGTAACTTAGGCTTTAATAATCTAGGCAGAAGACAGACTCTGGATAGAATACACTGTTTGAAAAACACTTTGTGTCCATAAGTAAAAAACAAGCAATTGTAACAATTTACCCGTTGATGTTGTAAAAACAATTGTAGAAAAAGGGGGCTATGAACTCACTCTCGAGTGATGGAAATCAACTATTATAGAAAATGGTCACAAAGGGATCCGAAGGCAACTAATCCAAATATGGTCATATATGTACGGAGTACTTTAATTATAATCTATAGATTGTTACATCGTACTATCGTTTCGGGCTATCATAATTAAAGAGTCATGACATGTCGTTTAGCAAGGAGTTAAGGGCACTTTAAATCGTAAATCCAACAACTCGTCGAAACGCCATCCGAAGAGGCCTCATTATGAAACTCCCTAGTAATATAGTACTTTGATAACCACATAATATTCTATATAGCTCAATCACCCTACAAAATGGTTTTCTGGAAAAATTGTGCTTAACAAAGTTTAAACGTTTATAATTAATCGTTTAGTAAAACTGGCGTAACTTTCGCGTTTTAAGCCCGATTCTTGCGTTTCTTATGTCCATCTTTTCGTATTAAGACGGGCTATGATATTTGACATTTTTATAAATTTTACCCCCTGTTGACAGTAACTTTACTGCTTCCATGTAGACAGAGTTTACAACATTCGTATTTGTGTAGTAATAAAACCGGTGAAGTGTGTATTTTTTTGTTATAGCTCCGTTTTTAATGATTCTTTCGAGGACGTTCTCGTATTTGAAAGTTCTATATTTTTATGAGGTTTTACAAAAATATTAAACTTTCTGTCAAGAGTGATTAAGTAACTTTTATATAAATAGTTTTATAAAAAGTATTAATTGTCTAAAACTTGCGGGAAATTCAAAACTCGTTCGTTTTATTAAATTGAAAAAATACGATTCTTATCATTTTGAATCCTAACAATATGTATTATTTGTTAAAATATCAAACCTTGTGTTGGTAATTTTTTTATTAAAATGTTTTTATAAAAATCTTAACTTACTACTTCGTTTTTTAACGTATAACTAGTTTTTTATCGTAAACTTTTTCGATATAAATCCGCTTTAACAGTTTCTTACTTTTTCGGTAACGTTCGTGAATGTATTATCTTATAAAAATATAAAATGGATATGTCCAAATTCGAATTTTGGACAGCAAGTTGGCTTGAGTTTGTTAATCCATTTTTGATCTTTTCTTTATACTTTATTACTTTGTATTTTTCCATCTGGCGCATTTATATTATTTAACATCCTTATATTAGTATTAACTTGTCCATTATAGGCCTAATGTGTTCCAAAGTCACACATGTTAACAAAGTCCTTTAACATCTTTAAAACACAGAACTTACTTAAGTAACTTATTTTATCTTAGTTTTGCAATAATTATTTTCACACATAACCAAGTCAGTGTTACAAGTGTATTTCTTTCATGAGACTTTTTTTTTTTAGTGTTCTATCAACATGATTAAGAGTCCATAATCTATATTAAATTGTTCTTTTGTATTTACTTTCTCTTGAATACATATTATGATTATTATAAACCCTACATGTACCCATAATCATGTTTACACCAAATCAAATGATAAACATTTTCTCATCCTTTTTAAACATAATGTATGTAATAACACCTACATGTATATAAGTGTGTAAAAATGATCATTTCAAAATTATAAACTTCATTTTCCTGATAAAACCTAAATGGGTGATTTAAGCTAAATAGATATATCATTGCATATTAATGAAAGTTTATAGCAACATAAAGAGGTTTAAATGGACTTATGAGGTATGATGATTATGATGTGTAGTACCTAAACCCTTGTTTCAGCACAAAACCAAGCTTGCACTTAATATACACTAGTTTCCTTTCACTTAAACCCTAGTTTCTTTTCTTTGAATATTATTTGATTTATGGTTAAACCAATGCTTGCAAATGTCTTAGTATATCTTAGAATAGGTGTATATAGAAGGGTAAGGGTTGTAGAAAATTTTGTATGGATTGTGTAAGGTTGTTGGTTTGAGCCGTGAGCTCTATAGGGCAAAAAGAGGAAGGGTTTTCGTGAATTTTTCTCTAAGTGTGAAGTGTGTATGAGTTACTTGCTAGTTGCTTGCATGATATATTAATTAATAAACTTGTTATGATTATGTCAAGGGAGACATAAGGGGAGTCTTAGGATATGCCTTAGTATTAGTCTTTGGTAAAGGCATGGTAGGATGGTGTTTGCCATAAATGAGGTATGGTATTAATTGTTCCAATTTGAAATCTTATCTCATTTTTCATGTATAATCTTGTATATGATACAAGATTTTCGGAAATTACAAAGATATACATGATATATTTATGAAATTTTGTGTATTGGGTATAAAAGTGGGTATTTGTTGAAGCGTAGGAAAGTTTTTGTGGTTCCGGGAGTGCCTAAACGCAATTTATCGCGAAACGTATACACTTTACGTATCCGATAAAAATAAAATGAACAAAGTTATATTACCCCTCCAAAATAAATTATATAACCCTTGCTTGATGTAAATATTTAATTGTTTGATGCCCGTTTACGCTAAACGATAATTTTTAACTTACGCGATTTAACTAAAAAAAAAAAGTAAACGCGTACGAGGAAGAAAAATAAATAATTAGTAAAATAGATAACGTCGTAAAAGACCTGAAAATACAGAATGTTACACTTAGTATAGGGGATTTTGGTATGTGCTTAATTACACATACCTTTCTCCATTAAAAACGAGCCTAAATGACCAAAAACAGACAAAAACTGCCAAATATATGTTTGTTTTGCAATTGTATTGTGCAGGAAACGGATATTCAAGAAAGGACAAAAAACAAAGCCAAAAACGACAAAACCAAGCACGAGATGGAAAAGACAAAGTCAAATCGAAGCCAAAGTCAGTCAAAGTCAGAAAGTCAACCCAGACAAAGTCAAAAGTCAACCAAGTGAAGAAAATACAACTTGAGGGACTAAAATTGCCAAACCTCAAGTTGTATTACAAGAATACCAAGACAAGGACTAAAATTGGAATATTGATAGTGGGATAACTTGATGGGCCAAAGCATGCAACTTACCCAAAAACACAATTTTTCCCGCCCCAACAGAACCCAAAGAACCAATCACGGGTTCTCTTCTCCCCTTTTATCCTGCAACCATGAAAAATTCAAACGATAAAACCTTCCCCCCTCCTCCACTATCTCCCCCCAGCTTTATAATTGCCATGTTGGCAATCCTTCACCATTTTCAAGTAATTTCGATGGCTAGATTGACTCAAAAAGAAGCACAAGAAGATTGAATGGCTGAGATTTGTTATAGAATCACCTCACACAACAAGCACACTTGGGTTTTTGTCTCTACAAAGAAACACAGAAGAAAGCACACCTGGAAGACCCAAGTATGAAGTTTTTAGTATAAATAGGGCCATTGTAACCCAAGCAAAGGATCGATTTTTAGTTAGTTAAATTTTAGCTTATTTTTATGCAATTTTACTCTTCCAAGTCTTGTAACTTTAATTTTTCGTCTTAATGCAAATTTGGAGTTTTGAAGTCAATTCTTGAATCTCTGTATTTCCTTTGTTAAAAGCTTTACTTAATATGTTTTAAGTCTTATAAAATCATATAAGTCATTTGTCTTAACTCAAACACTAAGAATTTAAGTAAAGTCACAAAAAAACTCCACACTCAAATATACCACAGCTTATGAATGATAAGCCAGTTCTGGATGGGCTTATGGACTCTCACCGGCTTGTTTTATACAAGCTAGAGCTTGTAGACTCTTTGTTTAACCCTGTTTTGAGCAAGGGTGTTGTAAGTCTCTCTTTTTCTTATTTTTCTTATTTACTGTAGAACTGCTTATAGTGCTTATTTGTTACCTATATTTGCTTATTTATGCTTTATCATGATGTTTAGTACTTATCTTGCTTAGTTGTTAGTTTAAAAATAGTTTGTGTCACTTTCTTAGTTAATACTGGTAGTATGTTTAGTTAATACTGTTAGATTAATTTAGCTTATTTAAGTGCTTATTGTTGATTAAAATCTGCGTATAAGTGTCTTATTTTGTTATTTGATAATCTATTTTTAACAATTTAAGATCAAATAAGCTTGAAATATTAAAAGAGAATGACTTTTGAAAACTTAAAAGGGTATTTGGAACAAGCAGTACTAACCCATAGTTAGTACTGCTAGTTCACTTTTGGGAATTTTAAAGCTAGCAGTACTAACTCAAAACTAGCAGTACTAACTCCAGGTTAGTACTGGTAGTTAAATCTGTTAGTACTGTTGGTTCATTATTGCTCATTAGCTTATTATTTCTGCTTATTTAAGATTTCCTTAGCTTTTTAGAGTAGATTAAGCCCATTTTCGTTTACTGTCTTTAGTAGAGCTTATTTGAGTTTATTTGCCTTTTCAACGTAATTTTAAGAGTTTATCAGTTTTTTTTAGTTTTAAGCTTATTTGCCATTCTAGTTCATTCCAGTTGCTTATTCTTAATGCCTTAGTGCTTATTAGGGATAGTTAAATATCTGTTTTAGCTTATTTGCTTATTTCTTATTTCATTCTGTTTTACTCAAAGCTAGCAGTACCAACTCCAAGTTAGTACTGTTAGTTAATACTGCTAGTACTGTTGTTAGTACTGCTGAGTTTCTCCTGCTTAGCTTAGCTTAATTGCTTGCTGAATTTGCTTATTTAGAGTTAGTCTAGCTTATTTTGTTTTGTCTTAAGTTTATTTGAGCTTATTTGTGTCTTAGTTTAAAAAGTTTTAAGTGTTTTTACCATTTCTAGCTTTTATGCTTGTTCTAGCTTATTTTCCTTGCTTATCTTTGTGTGCATGTGCCTATTAGGTCTAGTGTCCAATCATATCACATCCTTGTCATATTCAAACATCAATTATCAATTCGTCATTCAATTTTCCATTCTAGCCTCGTTGGGACATAACGACCCGGAGACATTCTTTACTACTTCCGGTTTCATTGATTTTGTGGATCCTGATCCTTGTTATATATTTATATATGTTTATATTTATTTATATATAAAAAGGAGTGAAAACGCGCTTAGTCACCTACCGAAAAACACTTAAATGCGGTTAAATAGATCTTTTGATACCTAAAAGGAATCATTAACATGGGTCTCTAGTACTCGAAGGATACCGGTATGTCTCTAACAGCATATCCAGATGCAGATCACGCGGGGTGTCAGGACACTAGACGCAGTACATCAGGAAGCGCTCAATTCTTAGGTGATAAACTTGTTAGCTGGTCTTCTAAGAAGCAAAAGAGCACTGCAATCTCGAGTACAGAGGCGAAATATATTTCCTTATCTGGGTGTTGTGCTCAAATCCTATAGATGCGTTCACAGCTAATAGATTATGGCTTTCACTTTAATAAGATTCCTCTGTACTGCGACAACAAAAGTGCGATTGCTCTATGTTGCAACAACGTTCAACACTCAAGAGCTAAGAACATCGATGTACGCTACCATTTTATAAAGGAGCAGGTGGAGAATGGAATAGTGGAACTCTACTTTGTTCGGACGGAATATCAACTGGCTAACATCTTTACCAAACCCTTGCCAAGAGAAAGATTCAACTTCTTGATCAAAAATCTCGGTAAGAGAAGCTTGTCTTCGGAAACGCTAAAACGTCTGACAGAGGAAGAGGACGAGTAATGGTGGTTACTACCGGTATATCTTGTATCATATGTACATAAGAAAACATAAAAACATAAAAATATTTTTTCTTTTTTATAAATTTTTCAAAAAGAAAATTAAAAAATTAAAAAATTAAAAAAAATCAGAAAAATATAAAAATATGTATCTCTGGCATGTATTCTGAAAATCGATAACATTTGCGGCCTTAGAAATATCATTTAATAATGATACGATGCTGTAAATGAAGTTCGAGCAGAAGTTCTAATCGTTTCAAAACATGCCAAAATGGCTTGCTATTATTTCTGATAGCAACTCGGTCATCATCTTAAAGGCAAGTATTTTAAAAGAAAACTTGACCTCTCAACGGGAATTTATTCTCCGGCATGGTCTACTTTATGACCATGCAAAAGGCTTATGCTTACTTTGCAGCACAACCCGTGCTTTCCTTATTCCATTAGTGTACGTGTCAGTTCGCTTATGTGTTTCAATAAGGGAAATCTTATTTTCTATGGTGTTGTTTTCAGAAATAAAACATTAATATCAGAAATTCATCAGAAAATCTTTTTCAAAGACATTTGACCACTCAAACAACGACTGCAGCTCTTTAAATAGAAAACGGGTCATTGTTTGAGGGAGAGAAAATGTCAAATATCTTCTTCATAAAATCAGTTTGTGATAAATGGAAACGGTTTTTAATAGTAACAGGTTAACAATTAAAGAGGAGTTAATTAAGTTTAACTTATGAGAGCCATAACTGTTATGTGTTTATGCCTTTTAAGGAATAAATAGCAAAAATAAGTTGCTAGGTATAGTAGTTAAAACTTTAGGGACTATGTGTGCCAATAGTGAAACTATATTATGCCTTAGGTAACTTGTTTATACAAAATGCATAAGGACTAGAAGTTCAGGGGGCATTTGTGTCAAACTCTTAAAGTTTAAACACAAACACCCCCACCCCCCGTTCGTCTACACACACAATCAAATACACTTTAAAAATATTTTTTCCCACTCTTCATTGTTGCCTACTCGAGTCTCTTCAAGATCACAATTTCAACCATTTTCAAGCTTAAGGCATAATTACAAGAATGTTCCCTACACCCTAAACAACATATTTCTCAAAGGAATTAGGTTAAATCACATTTTTGAGTGCAAAAACCCTAGAAATTAATCTAGGCTTCTTCAAAATCAAAAGTGTATAAAAGCCTAAATTGAGGGGTTTGGTTCATCCAATGGTGTATAACACTCGTTTAATCCAATTTTTAAGTTGGTTAACATATGATTGGGTTTCTCTTGATTCTTGTATGGGAAAATTTGAAAAATAGGCAGAAGTAGAATATGTTGATGGGTTTGTGTTTTGAAAGTATTAAAAGTTATCCTTGTATGCATTAGAGCCTTAAAATCCTTTGTTTGAACATTAATAAAACTTATTTATGTGAGTTATGTGACTTCGAGTTCATTTTGGATTTCATAGCAATTTCAATGGTTAATTCTTGTTGAAAATGGTGCATATGATGTTATGTGTTGCTAAGTTTCTTGTGTGAATGATTATTGATTCCTAAAACACTAAGTTTATAACTTTGAAAAATCAAGGCGAATTAAGCAAAGTTTGTAGGAGGCGAATTAATCCTTCTTTAGGAGGCGAATTAATCCCCTCTCTAGGAGGCGAATTAATCCTCTCTTTCAGGAGGCGAATAATCCCCTCTATAGGATGCGAATTAATCCCCTCTTTAAGAGGCGAATTAATCTGTTGATGTATGGAGATGAATTAATTTTTTAATTAAGGAGGCGAATTAATCTTGCTTATTAAGGAGGCAAATTAATCTGTTTACTTAAGGAGGCGAATTAGTTTCTTTACTTAAGGAGGCGAATTAGTTTCTTTACTTTAGGAGGCGAATTAGTTTTTTAAGGAGGTGAATTAGTTTCTTTACTTAAGGAGGCGAATTAATTTTTAAGGAGGCAAAATAGTTTCTTTACTTAAGGAGGCGCATTAGTTTCTTTACTTAAGAAAGCGAATTAGTCTTTTTAATTAAGGAGGCGATTTAATCTTGCTTAATCTCTTAGTCATTCTCCTATGTGTGTTACATGCTTGCTTGTTAAAATGTGCTTAATCCTTTGTTGATAATCATAATCTGCATCTAAAATCAGTCATCACTAAACTGCTTGCCATATAGTGTCATAAATAAACTTGGTTATATATAAACTGTATTGGAAAATTCTTAGCAGAACCATGAATACCAAAGTTCAACAAAGTGCACTAGACAATGCCTTAGTTGCTCCAGAGAACCAACGTGTCATTGGCAAGTGTAACATGAGGATCAATCCTGGAATGAAACCAAAGGAACCTAATTATCAAGTAGTATTGGATGCCCTTGCCCTTACAACATGTTATCCTGCATTCCTTATCACTACTGAAGTTCATGTCATCTACATGCATCAGTTCTGGGCTACCATCAACAAACACAATGCATCATATCGATTCAAGATCGACAACAAAAGGTTTTCTATAAATGTTGAAGTGTTCAGAGAAATTCTTAACATATGTCCTAGGATTCCGGGTCAAGAATTTGATGAACCTCCATCTGAAGAGGAAGCTCTATCTTTTATCCGTGAACTTGGTCATTCTAGAGATATCAAGTACATCACTGATGTAATTGTTGATCATCTGCATCAACCATGGAGAACTTTTGCATCAATCATCAATAAATGTCTTTATGGAAAGGTATCTGGCCTTGATAAGTTACACCTCTAAAGAGTACAAATACTTTGGGGAATGTACTACAAGAAGAACCTTGATTTTTTTGCTTTAATCTGAGAGGACTTGGCTTACCAGATTGATAACAAAGACTCTAAGAAACAAGACAAGATGTTCTATCCTAGATTCATGAAGATTATCATTCATCACTTCCTCGAAAAATATAAGTCTATCTCAATGAGAAAGAGAACGTTCATGCACACTGCTCGGGATGACAGCTTACTGGGTACCATGAGATTCGTCTTGAGACATGAAGACACTCAAGTATATGGTGCGCTTCTTCCTAAAGCAATGACAAATGAAGCCATGCTAGACTTTATAGCTTACAAGACTTATTATGCAATTGCTTCAGGAGCTGAACCCCCAAAGTTAAAGAAAACGAAAACGAAATCTAATTCAGCCATCTTATCTGAGGAAAATCCCTCCAAGAAGAAGCCTACCAAAGCTAAGAAAGATGTACCTTCAACCAAGAAGCCAGCTACTAAACCTAAACCGACTAAGAAAAAGGCATCGGATAAGGCTAATAGAGGCAAAAGTTTGAATATTCTTTCAGAAGTAGCTCTATCTGAAGCTGCTCAGCTCAAGGAGGTAACAAAACTAAGCAAGAAAGACTTTAACATCTCTCATGCAAGTGGCTCAAGTGATGGAACTGATTTTCA
Source organism: Tanacetum coccineum (assembly GCA_026074375.1). Lineage (NCBI taxonomy): Eukaryota > Viridiplantae > Streptophyta > Magnoliopsida > Asterales > Asteraceae > Tanacetum > Tanacetum coccineum. Next base: position 34,934 of record BQNB010044022.1, read on the forward strand.
ATCAGGGGTTCCTGATGAGCAACAACGCCAGATCTCTGGTACAGATGAAGGAGTTGGTGATAAACTAGGGGTTCCTGATGTACCTAAATATGATTCTAAAAGTGACAAAGAGTCTTAGGGTGATAGTGGAGAAGAAGAAGATGATGATGAAGATGATACTGAAGATGATAAGGGTAATGATGATGGTGATGATAGTGATGGTAATGATTATGATGATGATGATGATGATAATGATGGTGATGATAGTGATCATGGATCAGTCCAATAAAGAACATGAAGAAGATGAAGAGGAATATGTTGATGAATTCTCTGATAAAGAAAATGATGCTGATAATGCTAATGAGGAGAATGAAGAAGAGTTAGATGATGGTGAGGAATTGTACAAAGATACAAATATGAACTTAAGGAAAGAAGATGTAGAAATAACTGATGCTGATCAGAGTGGAGCAGATCAACATAATGTCTCTCAAGAGTCAGGGTTTGAGCAGGAAGAAGAAGATGCTCATGTGACACTTACAACTGTCCATGACGCACAGAAGACTGAAGGTCCAATGCAAAGTTCTTCTATCTCATTCGACTTCACAGAGAAACTCCTGAACTTTGAGAACGTTTCTCCAGCTGACAATGAGATTGCTTCATTGATGAACACCACAGTTTGTCATGAAGAACCAAGCGGTCAGACATCTACTCTTTTTACCGTGCCTATAAAGGTAATCCCAACAAATATTCCTCCACCACCTTATTTCTTCAATCCTATTCCTTAACAAGCAACACCAACTCCTATACCAACAACTTCACAAGCAACGACCTTATTTCCTGCACTTCCAGATTTCTTATCCGTATTTAAATTCAACGATAAAGTCACCAAATTGGAAACTGATCTGTCATAAATGAAGCAAGTTGACCAGTATGCTCAAGCCATCTCCTCCATACCTGCTATTGTAGATCGCTACATTAACAACAAGCTAGGAGAAGCTATCCATAAAGTGATTTAGTCACATAATACAGAATGTAGAGAAGAAGCTCAAGATGAGAAACAGGAGTATATAGATCTCGTTGACACGTCAGTGAGTATTATTATCAGAGAGGAAGTCAAAACTCAACTTCCTCAAATTCTTCCTAAATCAGTCTCAGACTTTGAAACTCGTGTGATTGAGCGAAATGTCACATAATCATTAGAAGCATCCGTTTTAGCAAAGTATTCCTCTCAACCAAAGTCTACTTATGAGGCGGCTGCATCTCTGTTAGAGTATTAACTCATGAAGATTCTTCTAGACAAGATAGAGGAAAGCAAATCACATCTTAGAGTTGATTATAAAAGGAAGCTTTATGATGCATTGGTCAATTCCTATAACACTAACAAGGATCACTTTAATACATATGGTGAAGTATTCACGTTGAAAAAGAGTCGAGACGACAAAGACAAAGATCAAGACCCCTCCGCTGGATCAGATCGAGGGACGAAAAGAAGGAAGTCTAGCAAGGAAGCTGAGTCTCTAAAAGATCAAAGGTTAAAAGAAGGAAAGTCATCAAGTTCCTCTAAAGGTACCTCCCGCTCTCATCATAAGTCATCTAGCAAGTCTGCCCATGCAGAGGAGCCAAGTCATACAGTTGATAACTCCAGAGTGTAAAAGAATCAAGAGTTTAACACGGGTAACAATGATAAACAACTCGATGACGAGGCTGCTTCCAAGAATGATTAGTTCAAGAAACCTGAGCGACCTCTGACTCCTGATCCTGATTGGAATAAGAGACAACGTGTTGACTTCCGACTAGCTCAAACCTGGATTTGTGTCACTACTCGTGCTGAAAAATCTCCTACTTTATTTGATGAGCTCATAGATACTCCAATCGACTTCTCTGCATTTGTTATGAATCGGCTTAACATTACTAATCTGACTCAAGAATTTATGGTTGGACCGGTATTCAACCTTCTCAAAGGCACCTGCAAGAGTCTTACGGAATTAGAGTATCATTTTGAAGAATGTTCCAAGGCTAAAATTGAACGACTCGACTGGCATAACCCTGAAGGCAAGTCGTATTCGTTCGATGTCCGTAAGCCTCTCCTATTGATTCCAGATCATCGAGGTCATCAAGTTATCCCTCAGGATTACTTCATCAACAATGACCTGGAATATCTGAAAGGTGGAAGTTTAAGCAAACAATACTCAACTTCTATTACAAAGACAAAGGATGCTACTTATAAGATCAAATAGATTGAAGACATGGTTCCCAATCTATGGAGTCTCGTAAAGGTGGTATATAACAAACATGCCTACTAAGGTACTTCACACTTGGGTGTCAAACGTCAACGATTCTATGGATTTGCGAGCAACCGGGAGTCAACGAAGGATGTCTAATCTAGAAAACGAATTATTACAGTTACCATCCTTAAGATTATGAAGTGGTATGACTACGGTCATTTGGACGAGATTAAAGTTCGTAGAGAGGATCAACAGCTATACACGTTTAAAGAAGGTGATTTCCCACGACTTCGCCTACAAGACATCGAGGACATGTTACTCCTGCTTGTTCAACAGAGGCTGACCAATCTCACAGTAGACGAATGTTATGACTTGAATGTGGCATTACGTATGTTCACCAGACGTATTATCATTCAAAGGCGGGTGGAAGATCTTCAATTAGTTGTCAAAAGTTACCAAAAGAAGCTCAACCTCACCAAACCAGACACATTCAGGTCCAATCTCAGGAACAAAACCGCTTACACTGCATATTCATACCCTCAAGGACTGATATATAAGGACCATAACAACAGAAACAGATTGATACGCACTAATGAACTCCATAAATTCAGTGATGGTACGCTCAATGATGTTCATACTGCTCTTCATGATATTGCTTCGGGAATAAGGATGGAATACCTGCCAAAGAGGAAATGGAGTGGATTAGACAAACGAAGGGCTCGTGTTATGATCCAGGATATCGATAAGCAGCTCTTTCAAAGAAGGTTAATGCGGAATCTGGAGAAGTTCGTTGGTAGAAGAGAATACGGAGAACACCTCAGACTACTTACACGGATAATATGTCTTCGTCATATCTTGTTCTACTACATTTCAAGTCATTCTTTCATAATTATTAATCTTGTGAATATGTAAATAAATAGCGTAGACTAATATTAGGCAAATATCGTGTTTGAGTACGAATTTCTTAGCAAATTCAAAAAATTTCAAATTAACGTACTCAAACACCATATTATTCCCTCATAATTTGAGGGGGAGCATTAAAATGTTCCAATAATTGGCTTGTTAATAATTGGACATTTTTTCCATGAAACCATGAATATTTAAATCAATTGATATCCAAAATATCAAGAGATTTGACATTTTTGATAAGGGGAGAAAATGTGATTAAAATATATGGCTAAAGATGTGAATTTAAAGGACTCAAGTCCAAGCTTCACCCTTCATGTGCTAAACATTTTTTGAATATCGATGCACATGTTGAGGGGGAGCATTTTGAATGGTTTAAGGCAGAGAAAAATACCGAAAGACCGACCATGTTTGTAATTACTTGAAGTTATAAGGTGGTTAGGATTAGGTATTCGTTCCTACGATCCAGCCAGAACCAGTGAGATCTACCCAGGGACATTCCATTAGTTAGAATAGAAGTCCTTAGGTATGATAAAAAGGAGAAAAAGTGAGAAAAGGGAATAGTGCCGACTACGATGGAGCTAGTACTAAAACAAAACCAATAAGGTTCTAGTAATGAAGTCTCGGTAAGCACTGAAGGGGTTGAGAATTAAAAAGAAAAGTTAAGATAAAGGGTGAAAAGAAAGAAGCCCTCCTTATACTTAGGCAGAAACCGGGTCAATATATAAACTGTCAGAAACACTAAGCTGTTGTCTGGTATTGAAGACAGTCGTCATTTTATTTCTCATGGTGATTACACTAAAGGTCTCTCAATAAGAGACCTTTAGTGACGCAATGCACAACCCTCCCCAGCCACTAAAGGTCTCTTAAAAGACTCTTATTTTATTTCTCACAGAGATTACACTCATTTCTATTGACTTTCTCACTCTGAGTTAATAGGTATTGAAAAGGTGGCAGTCTGCTCTAGCCTCTGATTACTAAAACCAAATGTGCACTATTGAGTCTATAGCCAAAAGAGATCATCCATAATTCTTATTAGGACACTTATACAAAATATGCTTGCTAATTCACACAATGTGAAAAAAAAAATATATCAACAGTCCTACGCATTACCCTTGTGATTTTGCCAGAACATCAGAGTGATACCTAAAAAGTACTCACAATGACGATGGAAATCCTTCCAGAGTCAACATCAAACAAGCTCTGCGGTAAGTGACTTGTGAGATCCTATACAGATCAAACTTGTGACACTGGATATCGATTCGATCCAGCTTATGAATTAACGGATGAATTTTGAAAAAGATAAAATTGTTGGTGTGTCATAAAAATCGTTTTCAACTTAACACACCGACTGATTTTCCAAAATCAATTTTCAATCTTATGCCCATGGGAAGCCTCACAATGGTATCTGGACATAGGAAAGTTGAACACGAATTGACGGCTCAATCGGTAAGATAGTAACTTACCGGCTCACTCTTACCGTGTTGTTTGCTTTGAGACGCTTCGGTAATGAGAACGGCTAGTACAGCTACAAAACCCTTTCACGGAGATTCTTCGGAATTCTACCTAATCACAAGCAGTATTTATACTGATTAACAGGGAATCGTGGTTATTTTAATTGTATTCGACGAAGTGACAAAGCCACTTACGTCCATACTTGTTGATTATCACTAACCCTTTTATGCAGGTAATC
>BQNB010044023.1:0-45140 GCA_026074375.1 Tanacetum coccineum
AGCTTATGAGGGTTTATTGAGCTTTAGCTTAATATCAAATAAGAAAAATAAGAGCTTATGAATTTTAACAAAAGTGCTTTTGAGAGATTAAAAACAACTGAATTTCATTAATAAAAAGATTGATTACAATACTTAAAAGGAAAGTTACAAGATTTAAAACAAAATTAAGCTAAAACTAAATTCTAAGGCTACGTCTATGTGTGTGAAGAGTGAGGCTCTATTTATAGCCTTGAGAGGAACATTCTAGGCCATGCCTTGCTGTCCAAGCCTCTTCTAATCATTGCCGTCCAATCAATCAATCATTAGATCATGATCTTGAGCCGTTGGATCATTTGTGGATACTAGAGGATTGCCAAGCTGTCATTCTTTGATTGTGACAGCTTGTGCTACTTATGTGAGTGATCCAAGAGTAAATCCCACTTCTCCCTTGTGCTTTTCTTGCTCTGACGTGGCTATGTGCTTGAGAGTGAGCTACTAAGAGCTTGGAGATGACTAATATAACCCTTTCATCTTGCTTAGGAGCCTTTGAATAGACCTCCGTACCCTTCAATTTTAACTTGCCCCTTAATTTGACCATGGTAAATCGTGAAGACGAAGATGAACAGTAAATCGGTCTTGGTGCCAAGTTTATAACTGAACGAGTTAATTCAGTTGGATCTTTGGCCAATTGTCACTTCTAGCCCCTCTCTTTCTTTTCTCCCTTTCTAGTTATAAAAAGGTTTTGGAAATATGCAAGACTAGTCCTTTTGGTTTTTTATGGAAATGAAATGGACTTGTTAAATGGGCTTTTGATTGGGCTTTTAGGCTATTTGGTATCCGGGTATGATAATTTAGGGTTTTTCAGGCCCATTAAGGTTTTTAAGGCCCAATAAGAGGTGAGGGGTTATTTTTGGACTTTTGTGAAATTTAGAGGGTAAAAATGGAATATTTTTGGGTTTTGTCTTTTATTGGTTGACTTTTTTGTTGACCATGTTGACTGTATTTGACTGCGGGTTTAACTTTTCTGGCTTCGGCTTTGAATTCTTTGGCTTCTTTTTGTACTCTTCTGATTCTCGTGTCCGTGCTTGCCTGTTTTTGATTGTTTTCTTGTGATTTTTGATATATCCGTACCTGCACACACAAAACACAAATACAAGCACATTTTTACCATTTTTGGACTGTTTTGGGTTTATTTGGGTTATTTTAGGTACACACGGATATGTGTATTTTACACTTATCAATATTCTCAGACTCGAGTGATTGTTTTTAGTATTCAGTTGTCTGGTTATCAGGTGATGAATCAAGCATAGGACTTTTAACTTGACATGTTTCAGGACACTGGTCAATCCTACCTTCAACAATGATTTTAGGTTGCTCAGTATGCTGTTGTCCTATAGCAAAGATATTGCATTCAGCAATCAATTGTACCTCAGCCATTGGCTCTTTGTCATAAATGGGTCTGATATCTGCATCATCAGCATCTGTATCATTCCCTGACCTGCTCCTATCATCTTCCACTTTTGATTCTGTTCCATTGATTTCCATGACAACCAAACCATTATCCAGTGCTTTACCCGTATCAATCTTACTCTCTTGCGTCTGCATCTGTCTTTTATTCACCCTTCTTTCATACTGTCTTTGATGACGTGTTCTTTCAGCAACGGACTTCTTAACATTACCCAGGTGTTGGAGTAGTGTATCTCTGAAGTGTTGAACCTCGAGTCCAGTGTATTCAACAAAGTACGTGTCTGTCATTTGACTGTCATAATCCAATGTAAACTTTGAATCGATGAACTTCTGGAACTGGTTGTTTACCACCCAAAAGGCTGTCATGGATCCATCTTCTTGAAATTCATCTTTGTCAAGTTGCTTTTGTAGTTGATCTACGTTGAGTAGCATTGTTCTTGTGAAAGTATCAACATCTTGACCAAAGATGCATCTTTCTTTTGCTTTTGACATCTTGTATTTGATTACATGCACATCTTTTGTTTTAGAATTCAAGCTGCATTCCTTTACTGATTAGCTGGATGCAGTCTCTGAATTACTTTCTTCTTTCTCAGAACACATGTTATGTATGACAACTAAATTGACTTTCAATGAATCAACATTCAATGCTAGAATTGGATTTGAATGATCTTCTTGTGTTTGCATCAACTTCTTTTGTTTCAACAATTGTGGAGTTCGTTGTTGATGAAGAATTAACTCAAGCATGTATTTCTCGAGGGAATCCATGTTAAATATCATTGCATTGTAAAATGATTGAGCATCATATCTTGTATAATTCTGCATATGCGCTTTGATTTCTGAACTGAAAGCATTTTCAAATGTTGTTTTGAGTTTTGTCAAAGTAGTCTTGCAATCAGTCTGAGAAATTATTTCATTGGTAAGATGATTTTTAAGTAAATCCAAGTCTTAAGAGAATGTTCTCTTGAAGATAGGCATGTTACCAAAATCTTGTAAAGTTTCTATGAGAAACTTTAGAAACTTGAGTTATGACTGAATTGCTCAAAGACTGTTCATGCATTTAATCCTTGAAAGTTGTGTCTTCTCTTAAACTTTAGAAGTTGAACACGAAGAAACGGTGTGATTCTAAAGAATACTTGATGATTGAGTTGGCAAATTGGTATTTGACATTTTGATGAAGTTATGAATGGGATATCGATTTTAGTGTTATGAAGTGTGATTGTATTGTGGTGTGGGAGAATGCAATTTATTCTTCACGGAATTTTTCAACTCTATGATTAAAACGAGAAGAAATGGATTACTTGTCGGGATTTTACAAAATCAATAGAAAAACCGTGAAAGTAGAATTGATTTGAAGAAAAATTTGGTTAACCTAAAATTGACATGTAAGGCCTTAAACTCTTGCATATTTCGCTTGGTTAAAACAATGCATGTTTCGCTTGTATGATCAAAACTTGTTTCGCTTGAAAAATCAAAACTGCATATTTCGCTTCAGTTTCTATACATATTTCGCTTGAACAAAATCCTGCATATTTCGCTTGACTTGAAAATGCATATTTCGCTTGGCAGTTAAACTTGCATATTTCGCTTGACATTTAAACCTTCATATTCCGCTTCACCTATGACATGTTCCGCTTGATGTCACTATCTAGTGAAGGACCACTTACACTAACAAACAACTAGTCCTTTTCTAGTGAAGCTAAAATGGTGGATCTATGTTCCCCTATCTTGTTAACGTTGGACACATAGATGATAAGTCACCTCAAATAAGCTCGAAATAAGATTCAAATAAGCCCGAAATAAGCTTAAAATGAACAACAAAAATTCAAAACGAAGCTAAGAACCTAGTTAGAAGATCAAACAAGTTAGAGGACGAGATCTTTTGTGTTTTCAAGAAGCTAGAACACAAAAAAACAACGACGAATCAACAAGCTTAAAAAAACATGAGGGTGAAATGAATAAGCTTCAAGATAAGCTATTTAACACCAATATAAGGAGAGAATAAGCTCAATAATCCAAGAAGCCACAAACCCAATAAGACGTGGGTTTGTTCTTGCAATAAGCCACAAAAATGATGAGCTTATTACCACAAATCAAACACTAAACACCCCTTGGCGAGTGATACCACATGTTATCCCACAATATAATCCTTACACAACAATAAGCAAACCCAAATAAGCCCTTGATGAGCCGGCAATAAGAAAGAAAGAAAAGAAAGGAAGAAAAGAACTTGGAATGTTAGATTAAGAGAGAGAAATGGTGAGTTACAAGTGAACAAATGCAACCAACACCCTCTCCATGTGTGGAGAGGGTTTCTTTTATACCCCTAGCCAACATGTAGGCGTATGGGCTTTTCTACTTGGGCCGGGCTTGGCATATCTTGGGCTTTAAGCCCGAAACACGGACAATATTAGATTACAATCCAAGCCCGTTGAACCCGACTAGCCTATTACTTTACAAGACCCAATTTGACTTTATAAGACCGATAACATTCTTGTTTGACTTAATATAATTAAGGCTAACAGATATGTTTTTTGTTCAGAGCTCCAGGGTAGACTATACCTCATCATGCCCCCCAATCTAGTATTGGCAAGCTCATTTGCCATTGCTAGACTTTATTTTATTATTATTATTATATATTTTTTTTCGACGTGGCTTGTTCCTAGCCATGTTCTCCTATGTGACGTGGCTGGTCTGGGTGGTCTGTACGTCACGAGCTGTGCACGTTTCTAGTTACTCAACCGTCATGTCCTTTCAATTTTTGCTCCCGTATAAATAGTGGCACCTGTTTTCATTTGTCTTTTACCTCTGTTAAAGCAAATAACACATATTGTTTCCAGAGCTGTCTTTTTTCCTTTCCGTTGCTATTTACCCTACTCCAGATTCCTTCTTCCTTAGGCTCCTTCTCTCTTCGGTATCCTCTTTTCCTTCTTTCTTTTTAAATAATGACTAAAAAGGACATTGATATGTACCATTCCAGACTGACCCAAGATGACATGGACAAGCTCATCATCAAGTACATCATTCCTTGTGACCTTCATCCCCGGCTCCCCTACAAAGAATTTGTCATGTCTGAGCTTCCGGACAATGCGATTGGTGTTTCTCATCTCTTTTTTGACATTTTTGGTGTTCGTATCCCTTTTTCTTCCTTCCTGTTGTCCTTGATTAAGTACTACAAAGTCTATTTTTCTCAGTTGGGTCCTTTAGGGATTAATAAGGTTGTTACCTTCGAGGTGCTTTGTCAGTCATTGCAAATTGAGCCTACCGTCACTTTGTTTAGGGTTTTTCAAACCCTCTGCAAACAAGGTCACTGGTTTTCCTTCGCAAAGCGTCATGCTCTGTCTCCAGTTTGTATACATGATAATAGGTCGTGCATGAAAAGTTGGAAGAGTGGGATTTTATTGATTAACCAGAGGGATATCCGTGTTATATGTCTTGGAGGCATCCTAGTTTTGCCATCGATGATCCACAGCCGCCAGTTGGCTCTTACAACCAAGAGGATGTGCACCGGATAAGTGCACATGTTGTGAAGCTGAGGGATATTCATAAGGGGGTGTTGGTCTTGTCTGGTTTGAGTCGGATCTGGAAGACTTGGACCTGTGATTCGCTCCTTTGGGATTTCGATGTAAATGGTACTGAGGGGGAGGGGGTAGTTGTTTTTCTTGTTTGTTTGTTTTCCTCTAAGTGTTTTGCTAATCCTTATTTTTTTTTTACTTTTTTGTAGTTATGGGCATTCATGACTTTCTATGTATTCCCAAGTGGACCAGAGCCAAGGTTTAAGAGGAGCCTCATCATGATATCAGGCTCACTCTGTAGTGGCTTGCTTTCTACTATACTCCCCTCACTGCTGCTAATGCTGCTATCCCGGACCCTACTCTAGAGGACCTTGCTGCTAGTACCCCTAGTGCGAAGGTTTTAGCCAAGGCTGAAGCTTCCATGAAGCAAAAGGTCTTTACTTCTGGCGCTTCGTCAAGCCATGTTGCCAAGCGCACCAGGTCTGCCATGGCCTAGTCGTTAGGGAGTACCACCTAGCCTAACCTCTTTGTTGATAATTCTAAAGAAAGTGATGATGACGAAGATGCTTGTGTTGAGATCCCTTTGATTACCCCTCTTCGATCTGCTGCTGCCATTCCCCCAAAAGGGAACTAGAGCGGGGGTTCTGTCCCTCCCGCTGCTGAAGGTCCTAGAATCTAAGGTATTTCTTTCTCCCTTTGGTTTGTGCTTAGTTCTTGGCTATTCCTTTGTCTTATTCTTTTTTACAGATTCTCGGGGAAAGTCCATTATGACCGATGCTGCTGGTGCATTGTCTGGGAGCGCTAGTCATCCCCGACCCTCTTCTAGTCCTACTCCTGAGGGTGGGGTTGCTGGTTTTTACGAGTTTAGTCATGAGGAGTGGGACGCTCCACACCAGTCCACCCTTAGTGTTTTAATCTCCTCCTACGGACCTTACGAGGCCCTTTATCCTTGTGGGTTAGGGTTAGCTGGTTTTTTTTATTGCGGATGTTTAGTTATGAGGAGTGGGACGCTCCTCATACCAGTTTCCACCCTTAGTGTTTTTTTAACTTAAGGAGGTTTTCAAGGGATCCTGTTGTCTGCAAAAAACTATTGGTTAACCAGTTTGTTTAACTTTTCAAGGTGAGCCGTATGTCGTAAGAGACACAAATGGCAAGTTTTTAAATCTTTTGTTCGAGTTGGGAACCAACAAGTTCACCGGAAGTTATTATGATAATACCTCAATTGAGAATATTATATTTTGGTATTTTTACCAATTTGTGAATTTTATTTCTTTTTTATGGACAATGTTTTTATATTTTTGGTTTTTCTTTTGTTTTTATATGATAATTATACTAATAAAAGAAAATGAAAAATATTTTTGTACTTTTTATATTTTTATAGAAGAAAATATTCACAGATTCAAACACAAATTGTCAAATGTAACGATAATCGTTTTCAGCCTCCCCGGCAACGGCGCCAAAAATTGATTCGTCAATAATGTATATATATATAATATAAGCAAACAATCAACCAAATACCTTTAGCCAAGGATTGGTCAAATGTTCACAAAAATAATATATATACGTAGCCGGAAGTATGATTCCCGGGTCGTTATGTCCCAACGAGGCTTGAATGGAAAATCGAATGACGGAGTGATGATTGATGTTTGAATATGACAAGGATATGATGAGTTTTCTATTTCTACCAATCAAATATACAAAAACGATTAAATAAAACCTAAAAACGAAAGCTATATAACTTAAAACCTAAAACGGGCACCTAGAGCTAAAAATATTAACCTAAATTTTTTATAAAAATTACACTAAGTGGAGAAAAAGTGCAGAAATTTAACAAAATTAAAAACCCCAAATTTTATCTAATGGTTAAAGCTTAATTAAACTAATTAAAACTAAACCTAACTAATAATTAAACTAAAACTAACAAGGACTAACAATGGACTAACGACAGGGACTATTTGTGACAAAAGACCAAAATAATTTTTTTTTCCTACCCTGAACCCCAATCCCGATTTTAGTCCAAGTCCCCAAAAAGTGCTGATTTTAAAAAGTCGTTTTTAGCCAAAACGCAAAACACGAAAGTTGTTCACAACATGTTTTTAAGCAACTTTAATAAAGACACCTTGCGAAAATAAGCACTTTATAAGCTCCAAAAAGCCAATTTAGCTGCTGATTGCAGAAAGTAAGCTAAAATTTTGGTTTTTGGTATTTTGGACACTACAAACTCAAAATAAGCTCAAATTCAAAAAGGAGAGATGTTTTGGAAAGCTTATATGTTGCTTAATCTGATTCCAAAAAGCTTTTTCAACCAAACACAACTTAACTTAACTCAATTTGCATCAAAAAGTAGTAAACTCTAACTTTTTCTTAAATAAGCCAAATTCAAAATAAGCTAAAATCACCAATAAGCCAAACTGAAAAGTGGGCTTTTGGAAATAAGCTCACTAATGAGTCCTTATTAATTCCACCTATTCACTTTTTTAAATAAGCCACTGAAATAAGCACAATAAGCACAAATGACTACACTACTATTTTTTGGATTTTAATGAAAATAAGCACTTTTAGACCTAAAATAAGCTACTAAAATAAGCTCAAAACTTTAAACAAACCTCAAACAGATTTAGTTCACCCTCCAATGAGCTTATGCTCAAAAAATCATAACCTAAAACCTAATCTAACTAACCTAAAAGTGAGATCAAAAGTGGTGAAAACTGAACCATAAATAGGAAATTTTAGACATTTTTTGACCCATTTGCTCTTAAACATATAAAACAGATTTAAATCTTTTATGACCAGATTTTTAATGTATTCTAATGATTAAAATGGACTCAAAACAACTCTTAAACATTACCCAAACTTAAAATCAAAGATTATGCATGCACAAACCATAAAAACACCACAAATTTGACATATGCTTAGAAAATCATAAAAACATTATAAAGCTAATTTAAAACTTATTAAGACTATCTATTAGACCATTTTAAAGCTAATGAAATATGACTTGAGAACCCAAGACAGTTTATAACCATTTTTGACCCATTTTGGGTCTTAACCCAAACACCCCTTTAAGAATTGAAATGGCTTTTTGAGGCTGTTTTATGGAGATTTAGGACAAGGGACTCAACAAAAGATAATCACACATCAATATTAAGCACAAATAAGCACAAGACAGTAGCGAATAAGCACTAAAATAAGCAAATTAAAAATCCAACAGTTCAACTACCGGTACTAACTTGGAGTTAGTACCGCTAGCTTTGAGTTAGTACCGCTAGTTCTAAGTTAGTACCGCTAGTTCTAAAAACCTCTTAAAGTTTTCAAAAGTCATTTTATTTCAAGCTGATTGGATCCTAATTTGTTAAAAACAGATTATCAAATGACAAAATAAAGTACTTATGAGCAGATTTCAATCAGTGATAAGCACTTAAATAAGCTAAATTAATCTAACAGTATTAACTACACATGCTACCAGTACTAACTAGGAAAGTTGCACAAATCATTTTTGAACTGAAATCTAAGCAGGATAAGCACTAAACAACATAATAAAGCATAAATAAGCAAATATAAATAACAAATAAGCTCTATAAGCAGTTCTACAATAAGTAAGAAAATCGAGAAAAAGAGAGACTTACAACACCCTTGCTTAAACAGGGCTGCTTAAGCTTTTACAAGCTGATCTACAAGCTCTAGCTTGTCAAAGACAAGCTAGTAATGTCCATAAGCACATCCTTTGTTTGCTTATCATCCAAAAAAGTAAGCTGTGGTATTTTTGGGTGACCTTTTTTTTTGATTTCTCCTTAACTACTTAACCTTTTTAAGTTACTTAGTTAAAACAGCTTATCATTAAGCTATATTGAAAGCTTTTAAAACTGATGTTGTGGGTAATTTGGGCAGCTTTGTGTTCCCCTCAAGTTATTTTCCCCCCCCCTCCCCCCCCCCCCCCCCCCCCCCCCCCCCCCCCACCCAAATTTGTAATTTCTGCCCTTGTCTTGTTATTCTAATAATACAACTTGAGGTTTGGCAATTTTAGTCCCTCAAGTTGTATTTTCTTCACTTGGTTGAATTTTGACTTTGACGGGGTTGATTTTCTGACTTTGATTGACTTTGGCTTCGGTTTGAATTTGTCTTTTCCATTCCGTGCTCGGCTTTGTTTGTTTTTGGCTTTCTTTTTGTCCTGTTCTTGAATATCCGTTTCCTGCACAATACAAATGTAAAACATACAAATACAATGTATTTTGGTACGTTTTTAGTCATTTAAGTCCGTTTTTAATGGAAAATGGTATGTGTAATTAAGCACATACCAAAATCCCCCATACTAAGGTATTGCTGTGTCCTCACGCAATGTTATGAAGTAAACACTTACGAAAACCAAGAATCTCGGCCCCCCCTGACTATTTTACTTTTTTTTAATTTACCCCTCCCCACGAAAGTAGCTAAGTGTTTGTCAAGGGGAACTAAAGAATCAATAGCTTCGACAAGTCCTGTTTTTACCATTTTTTATCTATATACTAACTATCCCTAATATTTTTGGATTTTCCTTTTCTTTTCTTCCCCCCCCCCCCTCCCCCCCCCCCCCCCCTAACTACTATGCTTGACTTCCTTTATTTTATCAACACTTGGATCATACAATGAGAAGCCCATAGAATAATCTATGGATGTCCGAATGGATAAATTCATCGTCCCCGATTTTTCACTAGTCCCAAACTAAGCGTAAAAACGAAATCACCGTTAAGTACAAGTAAAGATGCTAACACTACTTATAACTATGACTTGTCAACTTTTTGCTCCCCGAAATATTCAATTAAAGTGATTTCGTTTAATTTAAGTTAAAATTTAGATCACATTTTAGAAAGATAGTTGATAGAGTTTACGTCATAACGATATTTCTGAAGAAATTGGGGAAAAGATAAGATCACCACATACCAGGCATATTCTCGATAGTCCAGCCGAGATTCGACTTAGGTTATCAGGTTGAGACCCTACAGGAGAATGTTCGCAATGTAATGGCGGATACTCCACTATTAGGCCGAATTTCTTGATTTAACGTCTAAATAAAAATAGTACTCAAAGCACGCAAACATAAAAAAATTTAATATCTCATTAGTGAGACTATTCATGTAGCTGACCTTTTCTCGGAACATCCCCAGCTTCATCAGCTTAAGTGCCCAGTTTTTGATACCCACGGGAGAATCCTTAATTCGAATAATTACGACGGCAACCAACAACTTTTGAAGTCTATAAAGCAGTTATTCTTAGTTCCAAAAATTGTACTTGAGTTTAGACAACGAAATCTTAACTATTAAATTCCATTTATTGCTACATATTAATACTTACCGTCATCATTCCATGATTAAACTCGGCCACGCCTCGACAAGATGTAGTGACTAGTCTGGCGACGGCCTTTATTATTTGATAACACCTACTGATTACTTATCTCATATGGGCTTGTTTTTGACAGACTTCAACATCGGTTGTGAGCGGCAAGATGCAGTAAACCTTATCAGCCCACAGTAAATTTTTTTTTTTGCAAATATTTTCGTTATAGAGGAATTTTCGTTTAGAAATCAAGTTAAAGCTGAACTAGATGAATATTTTCGTTTCTAAAGACTTTCTTTTTAGAAAATGTGTGTTTAAAGTTAAATGCAAAAATTAAGACGTTTATTTGTCAGGTTAAGAGCTTCGGGGAGAAAAAGCGACAAGTAACACCTATAAGCTTTTAAGATTTCCAAATAATCATTGCTTAGCATCCTACTTGTAAATAACACTATCATTTTCCGTTCTTCGCAAGTTTAAAATCCCTAATAAAAGGATCCGCGAATGCTTAGCATAATAAACTTTCGTTATTAAATGGTTAAGGGAAAGCTAGGGCTCAACACGCCCCGATCGAGTCAAAATTGTATCTCATTCTACCATTAGAAAATCAAAACTGTGACAAAAAACTCATTTTATTTTTGAAAATTTTAAAATTTTATTTTTTCTGTATTTTTGCAATTATTTTGGTGGTAAACGGATTACGTGACAACAATGGCTGCAGGCAAAAAATCAATCGAAGATCCCCCCCTCTATACTAGAACTTAAACATCATCCTCGATTTTTTAAAGGAGGTACCTACGCTAAATTAAGGCCATGTATGAGTGTACAAAAGATAAAACGTTGTCGATTAGATTTGGATATGATTCCCAAAATGAAGCTGAGGTGTGAAACTTTATGGATGAAGGGTAATACTGCGAGCACGAGAGTCTTCACAATCCGGGAAATCCTGGACATACAACACAAAACACACAAAATACGGACAAAACACGGGTAATGGAAGAGGTAAGCCTCCTCTCACAAAAACACTTATTTATTACTACTACTGATAAGCATGGGGTGCCTCCCACGAAGCGCTTGTTTAAGGTCGCTATGCTTGACCCGTCCCCGAATTTAATTGTCCTTGGGGGAAGGTCTGGAGTATCTGGGGACTACTGGTTGGTACGATCCCTCCAAGTAGTGTTTCAAACGGTTGACCATTCACTTAGAAGTTTTTGACAAAAAAATCCGCTGTTTTGGATAACTCGATGGTGCCATATGGAAAAACTTGGGTTACAGTGAATGGTCCACTCCAACGGGTCTTAAGTTTGCCTGAGAAAATCTTCAATCTAGAGTTAAGAGAAGGACTCGATTATCGACGTTGAAAACATAATTTTTGATCTTGGAGTCATGGATTCTCTTTGTTTTCTCCTTGTAAATTAAAGAGTTTTCGTAGGCATGATCACGAAGTTCATTAAGTTCGTTGAGCTGAACTTTTCTGTGATCACCCGCGGTTTTGATATTGAAGTTTGTATGCTTAAGGGCCCAGTAAGCTTTGTGCTCCAACTCAATCGGTAGATGACATGCCTTTCCATATACAAGCTTGTACGGAGTACACCCGATGGGTGTTTTGTAAGCTGTACGGAAGGCCCAGAGAGCGTCATCCAGTTTGTCCGACCAAGAGGCACGATTTTCGCCTATGGTCCTTTCAAGAATTCTTTTCAATCCACAATTGGATACCTCAACTTGTCCACTTGTTTTTGGATGATACGCGGTTGAGAGACGATGAGTGACTCCGTATTTAAGCATGACCTTTGTAAATTGGTCATTGCAAAAATGGGTTCCGCGATCACTTATGATTGCACGAGGGGCACCAAATCTGGAGAAGAGAGGTTTTAAGACATTGGCATAACACGCGGGCTCATTGGTTTTTGTTCCCCCCCCCCCCCCCCCCCCCCCCCCCCCCCCCCAAGGGAGCGCTGTTGCTTCACCCATTTTGATAAGTAAACGAATGCCACGAGTATACTATATGTTCCCTCGTGAAGACGGGAACGGGCACTATAAAAATCAATGCCCCCAAATTCCCAAAGATTTTGCGATACTTGGAATAGAGTTTTGTGGCATCTCATCATGTTGTGAAATTTTGCCTTGACTTTGACAATGTCACATCGGGTGACAAAGTCGTGGGCATCCTTGTAGATCGTGGGCCAATAAAATCCTGAATCGAAGATCTTTTTAGCGGTGTAATTGGCACCGTAGTGTCCCCCAGTGGGTCCACTGTGGCAAGCTTTGAGAATGCCAAAAGCTTTTTGCCTTGAACACAACGCCTAATTACTTGGTCTGCACAGATCTTGAATAGAAAGGGGTCGTCCCAGAAGTAATGTTTGACATCTTTGAAAAACTTGTTTTTCTGTTGGGACGACATTCCTTTGACAATGAAGTTCCCCGCATGGTAATTTGCGAAGTCGGCAAACCATGGGGTACTATCATTACGAAGAGCAACCGATCCAAGAGTTTCGAGTGGGAATGTTTCCGTGATTTCCTTGTTCTCGAACTCATTTTGGTGAGGGTTCTCAAGTCTGGAGAGATGATCGGCGGCAAGATTTTCTGCTCCTTTTTTGTCTCGGATCTCAATATCGAATTCTTGGAGCAAAAGGATCCACCGCATTAATCTTGCCTTAGCATCCTTTTTAGCAAAGAGATACTTAATAGCAGAATGGTCTGTGTACACTATGCTTTTGGACAAAACAAGATATGGACCGGAATTTCTCAAAAGCGTACACTACGGCAAGTAATTCTTTTTCGGTCGTAGTGTAGTGTGCTTGAGCTTCGGTCATTGTCTTGCTGGCATAGTGAATTGGTTGGAAATGCTTGTTCTTTCGTTGCCCTAGGACTGCCCCAATTGCAAAGTCGCTTGCATCACACATGAGTTCGAAGGGCAAGTCCCAGTCTGGAGCAATCAAAATTGGAGCCTCGGTTAATTTTCTTTTAAGTGTATTAAAGCTTTGATTCATCTTTTAGAAGAAAATGGGTCTCTTTTTCAAGCAAGTGGGGTCATTGGACGGGCAATTTTGAAAAGTTTTGTTGAAACGTTCGTAAAAACGCTAGCCAAGAAAATACGGACACCTTTCACAGTAGTCGGGTGAGGGCGCTTGGCTATGACTTCAAATTTAGCGCACACGATCGACCTCAATTCCCGACTTAGAAATTTTGTGTCCAAGAACAATGCCTTCTTTAACCATAAAATGGCTTTTCTCCCAATTTAGGGACAAATTGGTGTCTTCACACCGTTTTAACATTTTTTCCAAATGGGATAGGCATGTAGAGAAAGAATCTCCGAAGACCGAGAAGTCATCCATGAACACTTCCATTGTTTTTTCGATCATGTCATGGAAGATTGCCATCATACATCGTTGAAACGTGCCGGGTGCATTGCATAGCCCAAAAGGCATGCGGCGATAGGCGAACGTTCCGTATGGGCAAGTAAATGTTGTCTTCTCTTGATCCTTCGGGTCAATAGGAATCTGAAAATAACCCGAGAAGCCATCGAGGAAACAATAGTATTGGTTTCCCGCGAGTCTTTCGAGCATTTGATCCATGAAGGGTAATGGGAAATGGTCTTTTCGGGTGGCTTCATTCAACTTTCTATAGTCAATGCACACTCTCCACCCTGTGACCAATCGAGTTGGTATCAATTCATTATCATCATTCTTGACGACGGTTATGCCACCCTTCTTTGGTACACAGTGTACCGGGCTTACCCATATCTGGACTGTCAGAGTCGGAAAATTAAGTTCGGCATCAAGAATTTTCACCTCTTTTTGATGACGTCCCTGGATCTTTGGGTTTTAACCCGTCTTTGACTCTGAACTGTTGGTTCATAGTCTCTTCCATAAGGATTTTGTGAGTACAAAACTCTGGATCAACACCCTTGATATCGGAGAGTTTCCAAGCGATGGCTCGCTTGTGGGACTTAAGAACCTTGATAAGAGCTGCCTTCTCCTCATCCTTTAAATCTTTCGCAATTATGACGGGCAACTTGTCGTTGCCTTCCAAAAATGCGTATTCTAAATGAGGTGGTAAGTCCTTGAGTTCAACCTCGGGAGGCTCATCAATTGATGATTTAACGGTTTTAGCTTCAACAACTTTAAGTTCTTCTCGGATTCCGGGCGAATAATCTTTATTTTCGGAGAGGAGGTATTCGGTTACTATTTGAGAAGTGCTTCCAGAATAAGAATGTCACCCTCCGGATCATAGTAAGTAGCATCAATTTCCCGTGAAATTGGCTCGTCATTGACAGCTATAAAAGCGTTGGCTTCTTCGAGAAGGAGAAAATCACTATCCCCGAAAGGAGTTAGTGTTGGTGAAGAATTTGAAACAATTGGATCGTAATCCGGAGAAGGATTACCATATGCAACTGAATCAGAAAAACCTGGAACTTCTTGCGAGTATTCTTCACATGCCAATTCAATGACGTCGATTCGGTTTGCCATCATATGATCGTAATTGGCCGTGTATCTCGAAGTTTGGTCCAGATTGAAGGTGATGGCCTCTTTGCCAACACGAAGGGTTATTTCACCTTCGTAAACATCTATTAATGCACGACTGGTCTTTAAGAAACTTCTCCCGAGAATTAAAGGTACTCGGGGATCTGGCTCAAAATCTACGACCACAAAATCTGCTGGAAACTGGAACTTTCCCACCATTAAACGGACGTCTTTAGCAATACCGATCGGTTCGGTGATTGAACGGTCCGCTAGCTCCAGCGTCATGCAAGTTGGGGTTAGTTCGGGAAGAGAGAGATCTTTCCAGACGGAATATGGCATAAGATTAATGCTCGCGCCGAGATCGGCCAAGGCGTTGCATGTATTAATCCCAGAAAATTCACATGGAATGAGAAATCGGCCAGGGTCTCCAAGTTTTTTAGGTAACTTGTTTAGGATGACTGCTGAGCAATTCTCGTTCAATGGAGTTCTAGCCATTTCACTCAACTTCTCTTTGTTTCCGAGTAAGGTTTTTAGAGTCGAGGCAAATTTCGGCATAAGGGTCAAGGCATCCGTAAAGCTAATTTCGAAACTCAAATCTCTAAAGATTTCATAGAATTTCTCAATTTGATCGTTAGCTTTTTCACGGCGCCTTTCATCATTTCTTCTTGAAGGAAATGGAATTGATGTTTGTTGGTTAGGCCTCGGAGCACTAACGGGATCAACAACTGGCTCGGAAGTTGGATTTTGAGGTTGGACTTGAATAACCGGAGGTTGGACGTCTTCGGTGCTTCCGTTATTAGTAGGAAGCATCGTATCCTTTGTAACCTCGGTATCACGATTCATCACTTTCGGAGGAGAAGATGAAGTAGAAGAATTCACGGGTCTTGATATGCAACACCACTTCGGGTGGTGATACCTTTCAAATCTTCCTTCGGGTTGGTAATGGTGTTACCTGGGAGAGTTCCTGAACCTGAAGTAGAGGCGGTGTTCATTTTGATAAAGTTACCTAGCATACTTTCAAGCCTTTGATTTGAAGTAGCCAAGTTGTTCAATTGAGTCTGCAGGTTTTGACCTTGGTTTTGCAAAACTTGATTTTGGTTTTGCATATTCCTCATAACCGCATCATTAGCCTTTACGTAGCTATCAAAATCGGTCTTAGACACACCTTGTTTTGAGGAGCGGGAGCTTGGTAAACGGGAGCTTGATAAGCTGGTGGTTGATTAACCTGGGGTTGGTAAATTGGTCCTTGACTAAAATTATTACCCTGATTTTGGTTAAAATTGTTTCCTCGATTTTGGTTGAAATTGATCCCCCGATTTTGGTTGTTTTGATGGTTTTGCATAGGAGGAAAATCGGAGGTCGAATTTGGTTTGCAACCATTGGAGGTCGGGCATGGTATTTCCTTGATTGAAATTAGCCGCAGCAGCTTGAGAAACGTAAGCTGGAATATTGTATGTTATAAACATTGCCATCGGTGGCGGGACAACTTTGATATGAATGAGCTCCACCGCAAGTCACACAACTTTCCTCGATCGCTTTTACGGACGCGGGAGTTTGGTGAGCGGGAGCTTGGGATTGATTTTGCTTATCAAGGAGCAATGCTTTGACCATATCTTTGAGTTCGAAGACATCGGGAGAGATACCGGAGGTGGATGTGTTTGCACTCACTTTAGCAACAACGGGTTTGCTTCGTGAATTTCGAACTTTGGATTTGCTCTCGATGATTTTTAGACATTCTCGGGGCATTTTATCCAAAAAGTTACCACCAGCGGGAATCTCAATGAATCTTGATCATTATGTTCAAGGCATTATAGAATGTATCGAGTTATGCAATTCTGTAAACACATGATGCGGGCATGCCTAAGAAGATTTTTTTTTTCATTTGAATCGGTCCCATGCTTCATAAAATGATTCGTCAAATCTTTGTTGAAATCTCGTGATTTCATTTCTAAGATTTGTCATTTTAGAAGGAGGAAAGAATTTGTTAATGAATTTCGACACAAGATCATCCCATGTAAGAATCGATTGAGGGGGTTCTTTGTCAAGCCAAATCCGGGCTGCTCCCTCGACGGAAAATGGGAAAATCATAAGCTTAACCAACATACTCAGAACGTTCGGGAACTTCATCGTAGAAGTGATCTTGTTGAAATATCGGATGTGAGCATGTGGGTCTTCTTTATCGTGTCCAAAAAATTGCTTGTTTTGAACAAGGTTAAGCAGACCATACTTAATCTCGAAATTGTTCGCGTTGATCTCGGGAACAACGATTGCATCCTCGTAATAACCCTCGGTGGGTGCCTCGAGCAATTGAGCCATAGTACGATTATCGTCCATCGTAACTATGGGAGGATTGAAAATTTCTTGATTGTTATTTGGTTTCTCAAGATTTGGTGGTTCAACAGAAGTTTGTCGGACTTGTTGTTGTCGACGTTTACGGGCTTGAGAACGAGTGCGCATGCCACCTAATAGAATATAAAAAAAAATTTACACTAATTTTTTTTTGGTTTTTCAATGATTTATTCACAATGTATTTTACCGGACAATGAGATAAGACAACTTCAACCAAATAATCTACTTACTTCACGGTAGCTCTCAAAATGATATACGCACAGGCTTAAATGTTTAAAAACAAAATAAAATGCTCAAACGGTGAGCGGAGGAGTAGGAATAGCGCGAAGCTTATTTCTCCTTTCGGGTCGTAGTTCCTTGGAACAACCCTCCTTATACCCACTTTATAGTTTGTTTAACTTTTCAAGGTGAGCCGTACGTTGTAAGAGACACAAATGGCAAGTTTTTAAATCTTTTGTTCGAGTTGGGAACCAACAAGTTCACCGGAAGTTATTATGATAATACCTCAATTGAGCATTTATATTTTGGTATTTTACCAATTTGTGAATTTTATTTCTTTTTATGGAAAATGTTTTTATATTTTTGGTTTTTCTTTTGTTTTTATATGATAATTATACTAATAAAAGAAAATGAAAAATATTTTTGTACTTTTTTTATTTTTGTAGAAGAAAATATTCACAGATTCAAACACAAATTTGTCAAACGTTACGATAATCGTTTTCACAGCCTCCCCGGCAGCGGCGCCAAAAATTGATTCGTCAATAATATATATATATATATATATATATATATATATATATATATATTTATATATATTATATATAAATATAAGCAAACACTCAAACCAATTACCTTGCAAAGGAAGGTTAAAAAGTTCACCAAAATAAAATATATATGTAGCCGGAAGTATGATTCCCGGGTCGTTTTGTCCCAACGAGGCTTGAATGGAAAATCGAATCACGAATTGATAAACGATGTTTGAATATGACAAGGTTAGGCTTGGTTTTCTATTTCTACAAGTTAAATATACCAAAACGATTAAATAAAACCTAAAAACGAAAGCTAAATAACTTGAATCCTAAAACGGGTGAAAAACAAGGGCTAAAAACCTAATTTTTTTGCAAATTAAACCCTAAAACAAATTTAAAAGCTAAAATAGATTCTAAATGACAAATAACGAAGTTTAAAAAAACTATACTAAAAACGGAGGTCGTTTGACCCAAAAACGAGTCAAGACAAGAACGGGGACAAATCCCGTTCTTTAGAAAAGGATTTTTGAAAAAAATGTAACCTACGCAAACTTTTAACATTTTTCCTACAAAATATATGAAAAAAGAAAATTTTTAAAAAAAGTTTATATTTTTCTGATTAATATTTTATTTTATTTTTGAATTTTTTAAGATTTAAATGATTAAAAACTATAAAAATAATCCTAGAGCTAAAAATATTAACCTAAAATTTTTATAAAAATTACATAAGTGAAAAAACGTGCAGACATTTAACAAAATGAAAGCCCCAATATTTTATCTAAAGGTTAAAGCTTGATTAAAAAACTATTAAAAACTAAAACTAACTATTAATTTAAACTAAAACTAACAAGGACTAACAATGGACTAACGACAGGGACTATTTGTGACAAAAGACCAAAATAAATTTTTTTTCCTACCCTGAACCCCAATCCCGATTTTAGTCCAAGTCCCCCAAAAGTGCTGATTTTAAAAAGTCGTTTTTAGCCAAAACGCAAAACACGAAAGTTGTTCACAACATGTTTTTAAGCAACTTTAATAAAGACACCTTGCGAAAATAAGCATTTTATAAGCTCCAAAAAGCCAATTTAGCTGCTGATTGCAGAAAGTTGCTTAAATTTTTGGTTTTTGATATTTTGGACACTACAACCTCAAAATAAGCTCAAATTCAAAAAGGAGAGATGTTTTGGAAAGCTTATATGTTGCTTAATCTGATTCCAAAATGCTTTTTCAACCAAACACAACTTAACTTAACTCAATTTGCATCAAAAAATAGTAAACTCTAACTTTTTCTTAAATAAGCCAAATTCAAAATAAGCTAAAATCACCAATAAGCCAAACTGAAAAGTGGGCTTTTGCGAAATAAAGCTCCACTAATGAGTCCTTATTAAGCCCACCTATTCACTTTTTTAAATAAGCACTAAAAATACCATAATAAGCAAAAAATGACTACACTACTATTTTTTTTTGGATTTTAATGAAAATAAGCACTTTTAGACCTAAAATAAGCTACTGAAATAAGCTCCACTAAAGACAGTAAACGAAAATGGGCTTAATCTATTCTAAAAAGCTAAGCAAATCTTAAATAAGCAGAAGTAATAAGCTAATAAGCAAAAAATGGAACAACGGTACTAACAGTTTTAACTACAGGTACTAACTTGGAGTTAGTACTGCTAGCTTTGAGTTAGTACCGCTAGTTCTAAAAACCTCTTAAAGTTTTCAAAAGTCATTTTATTCAAGCTGATTTGATCCTAATTTGTTAAAAATAGTTTATCAAATGACAATATAAGGTACTTATGAACATATTTCAATTAGTGATAAGCACTTAAATAAGCTAAATTAATCTAACAATATTAACTACATATGCTACCAGTACTAACTAGGAAAGTTGCATAAATCATTTTTGAACTGAAATCTAAGCAGGATAAGTACTGAACAACATAATAAAGCATAAATAAGCAAATATAAATAACAAATAAGCTCTATAAGCAGTTCTACAGTAAGTAAGAAAATCGAGAAAAGAGGAGACTTACAACACCCTTGCTTAAACAGGGCTGCTTAAGCTTTTACAAGCTGATCTACGTCTAGCTTGTCAGGACAAGTAAGTAAATGTCCATAAGCACATCCTTTGTTTGCTTATCATCCAAAAAAGTAAGCTGTGGTATTTTTGGGTGAATTTTTTTGATTTCTTCTTAACTACTTAACCTTTTTAAGTTACTTAGTGAAAACAGCTTATCATTAAGCTATATTGAAAGCTTTTTAAAACACAATTAAGCACTGGTTAATAACTTGAGAACTTGGAATTCAACAATTGGATTTTAACATAAAAAAAACTCATTGCTTCATTAATTCTTAAAAACAATACAAAGCTGAAAGAACAGTTGCAATAAGCTTTTAAAAGACTAAAATGACTTAATTTAAATTACAATTAAACTACAATAAGCTAGAATGCCTTTTTGGCTTACAAAAGGGTCCTATTTATACTAGTTTCTTCATCCTTGGTCTTCCAGGATGTGCTTCTTTTGTGAGACAAAAACCACAATGTGTTTGTTGTGTGAGAGCATTCTTAGACGAATCCCAGCCTTCAATTTCTTTTGTGCTTCTTTTGAGTCAATCACAGCCATCGAAATCACTTGGAAATGGTGAGGGATTGCCAACATGGCAATTATAAGTATGGGGGAGGGAATAGTGGAGTGGTTGAAATGATTTATCCAGGGTGTTGAGTGGTTTGCAGGGTAAAAGTATGGGAAGACATCCCTTAGTTGTACCTGGGTTTTGTTGGGCGGGAAAAATGATGTTTGGGTAAGTTGGCAGCTTTGGCCCCTCAAGTTATTCTTCACCCAATTTGTAATTTCAGCCCTTGTCTTGTTATTCTAGTAATACAACTTGAGGTTTGGCAATTTTAGTCCCTCAAGTTGTATTTTCTTCAATTGGTTGACTTTTGACTTGGTTGATTTTCTGACTTTGACTGACTTTGGCTTTGGTTTGACTTTGTCTTTTCCATTCCGTGCTCGGCTTTGTTTGTTTTTGGCTTTCTTTTTGTCCTGTTCTTGAATATCTGTTTCCTGCACAATACAAATGCAAAACATACAAATACGATGTATTTTGGTACGTTTTTAGTCATTTAAGTCCGTTTTTAATGGAAAATGGTATGTGTAATTAAGCACATACCAAAATCCCCCATACTAAGGTATTGCCGTGTCCTCACGCAATGTTATGAAGTAAACACTTAGAAAACTAAGAATCTCGGCCCCCCTTGACTAATTACCTCGAAAAGTAGCTAAGTGTTCGTCAAGGGGAACTAAAGAATCAATAGCTTCGACAAGTCCTGTTTTCACCATTTTTTATCTATACACTAACTATCCCTAATATTTTTGGATTTTCCTCTTTCTTTTCTTAACTAACATGCTTGACTTCCTTTATTTTATCAACACTGGGATCATAGAATGAGAAGCGCCCATAGAATAATCTATGGATGTCCGAATGGATAAATTCATCGTCCCCGATTTTTCACTAGTCCCAAGCTAAGCGTAAAAACGAAATCACCGTTAAGTACAAGTAAAGATGCTAACACTACTTATAACTATGACTTGTCAACTTTTGCTCCCGACAATTATTCAATTAAAGTGATTGTGCTTAATTTTAAGTTAAATTTAGATCGACAATTTTAGAAAGTAGTAGAGTTTACGTGCATAACGATATTTCTGAAGAAATCTGGGGAAAAGACTAGATCACCCACCAACCAGCATATTCTCGATAGATCCCAGCCGAGTTTGACTTAGGTTATCAGGTTGAGGCCCTACAGGAGAATGTTTGCAATGTAATAGCGGGATACTCCACCCTTTTAGGCCGAATTTCTTAGATTTACCGCTAAATAAACAATACTACTCAAAGCACGCAAACATCAAAAATTTAATGATCTCATTGGTGAGACTATTCCATGTAGCGACCTTTCTTCTCGGAACGTCCCAGCTTCATCAGCTAAGTGCCCAGGTTTTTGATACCCCACGGAGAATACTTAATCGAAATAATCTACCGACGGCAACCAACAACTTTTGAAGTCTTAAAGCAAGTTATTCTTAGTTCAAAATTGTACTTGAGTTTAGAAAAAGAAATCTTAACCATTAAATTTTCATTTATTGCTACATATTATACTACCGTCATCATTTACATGACTACAACATCGGCCACGCCTCCGACAAGATGTAGTGACTTAGTCTGACGACGGCTTTTATTTGATAACACCTACTGATTAATTATCTCACTATGGGCCTTGTTTTGAAGACTGCAACATCGGTTGTGAGCCGGCAAGATGCAGTAAACCTTTATCAGCCCACAGTTTAATTTTTTTTTTTTTTTTGCAACATATTTTCCGTAATAGAGAAAATTTCGTTTTAGAAACTCAAGTATAAAGCTGAACTAAGATGAATATTTTCGTTTCCGAAAGAGCTTCTTTTTAGAAAATGTCGGTTTAAAGTTAAAGCAAAATTAAGCACGTTTATTAGTCCGTTAAGAAGCTTCTGGAAAAAACGACAAGTTACACTTATAAGTTTTTTGTTCTTTTAAGATTCCAAATAATCCTTTGTTTAGGCATCCTACTTGTAATAACACTATCATTCCGATCCTCGCAAATTTAAAATCCTTAAATAAAAGGATCCCGCAATGTAGCCTAATAAACTTTCGTTTACTAAATGGTTAAGGTACAAGCTAGGGCTCAACACGCCCGCCCGAGTCAAAATTTTTCCATTCTAACCCATATAGGAAAAGTCATAACTGTGACAAAATACTATTTATTTTTGAAAAAATTTTAAAAATTTTTTCATTTTTTTGAAATTTTGGTGGTAAAAACGAGATTACGTGACAACAACGGCTGCAGGCAAAAATCAAATCGAAGATCCCCCCATACTAGAACTAAACATCGTCCTCGATGTTTAAGGGTACCTACTAAATCTAAGGCCAATTTATTAAGTGTGCCAAAAGATAAAACGTTAGTCGATTAGATTAGGATATCGGATTTCCAAAATGAAGCTGAGGATGTGAAGCACTTGGTGAAAACTGCGAGCATGAGAGTCTTCACAATCCAGGAAATCCTGGACATACAACATAAAATACACAAAACACGGACAAAACACGGGTAATGGAAGATGTAAACCTTCTCACACAAAAACACTTATTCATTACTATAACTACGGATAAGCCTGGGGTGCCTCCCACAAAGCGCTTGTTTTAAGGTCCACGCTATGCTTGACCCTCCTCGAATTATTGGTCCCTTGTTAACGTCTGGAGATCCGGGACTACCAATTGTGGTACGTCCCCTCCAAAGTAGTGCTTCAAACGCTGACCATATCCACTTTGAATTTGGCGCCGAAGTTTTGGGATAACTCGAACAGTGCCATCATGTAAAAAAAAAGAAAAGACTTGGGTTACGGTGAATGGTCCAGACCAACGGGTCCTTACGCTTTCCCGAGAAAATCATCAATATTGAGCTAAAGAGGAGGCGCTCGATCACCGACGTTGAAAACGTGATTTTTGATCTTGGAGTCATGGATTATCTTGTTTTCTCCTTGTAAAGTCAAAGAATTTTCATAGCATGAACACGAAGTGCATTAAGTTCATTGAGTTGAACTCTTCTGTGATCACCCGAGTTTTGATATCAAAGTTTGTATGCTTACGGCCCAGTAAGCTTTGTGCTCTAATCAACCGGTAGATGACATGCTTTCCAAATACAAGCTTGTACGGAGTGCACCGATGGTGTTTGGTAGGCAGTACGGAAGGCCAAAAGTGCGTCATCTAATTTATCCACCAAGATGCACGGTTTTCCGTGACTATGGTCCTTTCAAGAATACTTATTCAACCACGGATTGGATACCTCAACCTGCCCACTAATTATATGGGTGATAACGGGGAGAGACGAGATTGACTCCAAATTTAAGCATGACCTTTGCATAATTGGTCCATTGCAAAAATGGTTCGCGATCACTTATGATTGCACGAGGGGCACCGAATCTGGCGAAGAGAGATTTGAGAAATTTGCAAACAATTCGGGCGTCGTTGGTGGGGAGCGCTTTCGCTTCAACCCATTTCGATAAGTAATCGACGGCCACGAGTATATATTTATTCCCTCTTAAATATGGGAACGGCCCTATGAAGTCAATACCCCAAACGTCAAAGATTTCACAAACTTGGATGGAATTTTGAGGCATCTCATCATGTTGTGAAATTTTTCCTTGACCTGCACGAGTCGCAGTTTTAACCAACTCATGGGCACTTTGTAAAAGGTAGGACCAGAAGAAACCGACATCAAAGACTTTATAGGCGGTGAGATTTGCACCATGATGCCCCCCCTCGTGGTCATTAATGGCAACTTCGAGGATTGTCGAGAGCTTCCTTGCCCGTGCACACCCGGGGGCCGGATCACTTGATCCGCAACATAGCTAAACAAAAGGGTCATCCCAAAAGTATGTTTACGTCTTTTGAAAACTTTCTTTTCTAATAGATGAACATTCTCCTTTGATCACAAAATTCCCCGCATGGTAGTTTCAAATTGGCAAATCACGGGCCATTATCATCACATAAAATAAGTAACATCCCAAGCTCTCGAATGGAAATGATTTCCGTAATTCCTTTTTCTCGAGCTCACTATGATGAGGATTATCAAGTCTAGAAAGGTGTCTGCGGCGCGACTTCTGCTCCTTTTTTTTATCCACGTGATACCACATCAAATTCTTGAGCAGCAAAAACCACGCGAGCAATCTTGCTTAGCATCATGCTTAACAAGCAGGTACTTGAGAAGCCGAATGGTCCCTATACACTATGCTTTTGGACAAGACAAGATATGGCCGGAATTCTCGAAAGCAGACACTACAGCAAGTAATTCTTATCTTGTAGTGTAGCTGTTGCTTGAGCCTCGGTCATAAGTTTTGGCTTGCATAGTGTATCGCTAGGAAGTGCTTGGTCTTACATTGCCCTAGGACTGCCCCATACAGCAAAATCACTTGCCTCACACATGAATTAAAGGGCAGAGTCCTAATCGGGAGCAAACTAAATTGGAGCCTTTGTTAACTTCATCTTAAGTTTCAAATGCTACGATGCATTCCCTTCGAGAAGATAAATGGAGTTTCTTATTTTCAAGGAGGTGGTCATAGGCCGGCTAATTTGAAAAATCCTGAATAAAATCGTCGTAGAATTCCGCGCGACCGAGAAAACGCGAATAACCCTTACACGGTTAGTGGATGAGGCAATTTGCCAGACATCAACTTATTTTGCCGTTAGTCAACCTCAATCCCCTGATTTAGAAATCTTAAGGCCAGGACTATGACTTCCATGACCATAAAGTCGCACTTTTCCCAATTTAGCACAAGGAATGTGTCTCACACCTTGGATAGTTTTTGTCTGAAAGGGAAAGGCAAGAGGAGAAAGAATCACCGAAAACCGAGAATCATCCATGAATACTTCCCTGGTTTTTTTCAATCATATCGTGAAAGATTGCAACTATACCCTTTGGAAACTTGCTCGGTGCATTGCAAAAACCCAAAAGGCATGCGACTATAGGCAAATGTCCCCCTAAGGGCAGGTGAAGAGTCTTCTCTTGAACAAGTGGGTCAATTGGGATCTGAAGTAGCCAGAGAAACCCATCCAAAAAGCAAATAGTACTCATTTCCGCTAATCTTTCAAGCATCCTGCTCCATAAAAATGCAAGGGAAATGGTCTTTACGAGTCGCATCAATGAGTTTCGGTAATCGATCACACTCTCCATCCGTAACCCAACCTAGTGGGTATTAATTCATTTTCTTCATTTTTCACCACGGTTATGCCTCCCTTCTTAGGGACACAATGAACCGGGCTTACCCAGGGACTGTCAGAGATAGGGTAAATTAACCCTGCATCAAGAAGTTTGATAACTTCTTGCTTAATAACCTCATGGATTTTGGGGTAACTCTTCTCTGATGTTGAACTACGGGTTTTGGCATTTCCCTCCATCAAGAACATAAGGGCCTCAAACAATGGATCTATCCCTTACATATAAAGAAAATCTTCCAAGCTATGGCATGTTTGTGTGACTTAAGAACCTTGATCAGGGCGGTTTTATCCTCATCTTTCAAGTTTTTAGCGATTATGACGGGTAATTTGTCATCACCCTCCAAAAATGCATACTCAAGATGGGATGGTAAGTCTTTGAGTTCAAGGTCGGGAGGGAACCTTCACTGAAGATATAATCTTTTCAGCACAAATTTCATAAATTGGTAATGGAGGAAGATTTGGGTCAATATTGATCACACTTAATAATTCCTCAAGGTAAAGAGTATCTCCCTTCGAATCATAGATGACGTCAATACCCGGTGGTATTGAATCATCTTGTTCAAGAAATGCATCGATCTCTTCCATTAGAAAATCACTTCCTCCGAAGGGTGTGAAAGATGGAGAGTGAGAATCGATCATAAGGTCATAAGGGGAAGTGGGATTGCCACTTTCAGAAATTTCAAGTACTTCTTGAACATACTCCTCACAAGCTACGCCGATGACATTGACTCGGTTAACTGATTCAGTATTATTGTAGGAGAATGTCGAAGTATCACCAACTTTGAACGTAACGGATTGGTCATCATGACAAAGGGTCATTTCTTCACCATGAACATCAATCAAAGCTCGTACCATCCTCAAGAAGGGTCTCCCGAGAATTAAGGAAACCCGAGGATCGGCAACATAATCAACGACCACGAAATTGGCCGAAAAGAAGAACGTTCCAGCTTTTACGAAAACATCCTCGGCTATGCCGGTTGGAGTAGAAATCGTTCGGTCAGCAAGTTCAAGTATCATTTGGGTATGGGTTAAATCCGGGAGATTTAGCGTTTCCCATATGGAGAGAGGCGTTAGGTTAATGCTTGCACCGAGATCAGCCAAGGCTAAGCATTCATCCATCTCCGGAAAATCACACGGTATAAGAAATCTACCAGGGTCTCCAAGTTTTTCGGGAAACTTTTTGAGGATAACCGCCGAGCAATTTTCATTCACCGGTGTCTTGATTAAGTCAATTATCTTATCTTTGTTATTGAGAAGCTTTCTAAACATTGGTGCAAATTTAGGCATGTGTAGGAGAGCATCCGCGAAACTAAGCTCGAAATGGAGATTCCTAAAAATTTCCATAAATTTCAAAGCTAAAAGATCGTCTTTTTCACGGAGCTTCTCCTTGTTAATCCTTGAAGGATAAGGTATGGTCGGTTTAGTCTTTGGAGCAACAACGGGCTCATCATTTTGGGTTTGGACCTCCGGAGGTTGGATGTTTTCGGTGCTTGGTTGCACCGTATCCTTTGTCACCTCGGGTTTGTGTTCCACCACCTTAGGAAGAGAAGAAGGCGGAGGTGGAACTTGAGGCCCATCATAGGAAACACCACTTCGGGTAGTGATTTGAGTTTAGTGATTATGTGACCTCCTATGAACAATACAGTGCGCAAAAGTCGTGTATTGTTGCGTTATCTGGAGAGCTTTGCGACAACACATACACACTACTGGGCACACCACACACTTCTCTACAGCAAACATATCAAATATGCTGAAGCAGTCATTTCAGTTTGATCGCTTGCCAACATCTCCCGTGAGCGAGTTCTGTGGTTATTGGTTACTTCCGCCTACCTCTAGCAAATATCAGAGAGTTGCCAAGGCCAGTAGTCAGCTATAGAGGAGCACCTGCCGGGTTATCATTATGTCTCTTTTATCTTCTCATACGTTATCCTGTAGGAGGAAATGACTTAGACAACAAGTATTACAAAGCGTGATAGCCACTAGATATCTACGATTACCACAGCAAATCCACACCAGAGCATTATCCAGATAGACTCTAGCACAATATGACTTTACGCAATCGAGATACACCTCAATGAGAATCTCGGAGAATTATATGCAATGGTGTTCTTCTCGGAAGACAACAACTGCAAACCGAGCCCGGAACTGCTAACGCACGTCTTAATTAACACTTTACTATTCATGAATATCTTGGTCACACAACTCAAAGAGAATGAGAAGCGTCACACACCGTTTTCAGAATTTCGACCATTTGATCTTTTCGTGCAGTATTTATCGTGCAATGAGCGCCTGCTGTTCATCATACAGCTGATAGGCGTGGAATCGCAGTTTCTAAAGTGCACACAAATCAAGGACCATTCTCGACACACCATCGGTCGAATATGTATAGGCGTATGAGCACATTTTGGAGTGAGGTGCGTGCTCATGAATATACGGAGGCGTGTGGAGAACAAAGCACACTTGCACACAACACAGTGAGACGACATGGTTTGTGTGGAGTACAATTCTCGTACAAGCGTTTGAGAGGTCTACTAACAGTGTTCAATACGAATATTTAGCGACAGATTTATTTACCTAGATTTTGAGGTTCACACTTTCTACAGTTGTTCACACACCTCCTTACCGATTTTGGGTATGAAGCTATATCTTACTCTCTAGAGGCAACCTTACACGTTGACGCGCGTATGTCCGAGTTTCTCTGTTTGATCTAAACTTTATGCACAGTATGAGGAGTTTATTTCACACAATCTACATGACGGGATCATACACG
The DNA here is from genome assembly GCA_026074375.1 of Tanacetum coccineum. Classification (NCBI taxonomy): domain Eukaryota; kingdom Viridiplantae; phylum Streptophyta; class Magnoliopsida; order Asterales; family Asteraceae; genus Tanacetum; species Tanacetum coccineum. Next base: position 28,394 of record BQNB010044023.1, read on the forward strand.
TGTGCGATACAGATAATATCGGAGCTCATGTAGCACCAACCATCTGCTATACGATCAACGCGGTGCATGTAAGTTGAGTACATCATTCCTGTGACAGTACTTCCTCGACGCGCTGGAGGTGACTTCTGCTAGTACACAACGGTCAATATTGTTAGTGTCACGAGATAGTCCGGTCAATACAGGAGTACATGAGAGACAAACATGATGAGTCTCTGAAGGACTACTAGACCCACACGCACACGCCACACGATATCTTATCACACAACCTATCTCTGAGTGGAGGCTAACCGCAAGTGAATCAACAACCAAACAGCAAGTCAAGACTTTTACACAATCAGCGGACAGCGAGGTAGCACGCATTGTACAGTTCTTATGAGCAGCGAGCCTCGATTCGTCGGTCACTTCTATGAAGCTAGTGCGCGAGAGATAAACTTGTCATATGCTCTACCCGGTACAGCCATAATCGTGTCATTAGCGTAACACCAGCCAAAAACATTCACAGTGAGTGGTCATATTGAAAAGATGCTACCTGCACAAGAGCAGGTAGAAGAGAGCTACTTACGAGCAGCCTTCTGAGAGACAAACGATGGTGGCATCAGATTATGAGTCAAGCTATACAGTGAAGTTATGATCAGAGATAACCTGTGTGTAGCGTCCTTAACGACTTCACATATCAACTATGGACACGTTTTTGAGCATTGTTTCTAAATATAGCTACGCTTAATTTGATACAAGAATTTTTGTAACTAATTGTTCTCATAGCAAGTGCTAGAATGTGGTGTACGTCATTGTAGTGATATATAACATGATAGGTGATGGTTCCACTTGGGATGGTTTAGCACACACACTATTTAGTGGTGGGTTGATTTGAGGTTTTAAAATGTGGACATGTGGGATTAAAACGCGGATTATTAGTGATTGATGTTGTATCTTCGGTGTCACAATTTGACGCGAACGGGCATTTATTCGGTGGAGTGCATAGATATTTCACGGTGTTGATAGGAAGGAGGCGTCTGATATATCACGTAGTGTGGATTGGTAGTGGTCTTCTATAATAGTAAGAGTAAGACGGTTTGTATGTATGATCTATCGCGAGCTGTAGAAGAGTAGGGTAGGTGAGAGCGGTGTGGATTAGAGGCACATTATATATACATTGTTTGGGGCGGAAGTTGTTGGTGAGCGGGTTATGCAGTGTACTAGATTCACTCTTAGATTGAATTGGGAACGTGTATCGGATTGAGATGAGTGGGGACGCATTGTGCAACATCTTGCACAACTTAAGAATGGGAGTGTATTAAAGGAGTAGGTGATGTTGTTGGGTGATTTTATATGCATATATGTGCGATGAGTGAGCGCGTTGGGAGTCTATAGGATAGAGTACGCTACGTGGTTTGTGTGTGGGTCTAACGTGAGCAGTGCGTGGATATTTGGAGTGATACATCTTAGACTCTAGGTGTGCTATATTGATAGTGGTAGCGAAGATCTGATTGGAGGGTAGGACACATGGCACAGCGAGACTCTATCGAGATATGTTCGAAGAGGATCACTTGTTTCTGAGGGCGTGAGGTGTTAGTCAAAGTGTGTATTGCGTTCTCATAGTTGGTGTGACAAATGTAGGAGGGTGAAGATTTGGTATAGTTAAGTGTTTAATTTTAGATTGGTAGTAGGGGGTGTAATGGGATGATATTGATGATTGATAGAAGGGTGTTAAGTAGTGGGGGGGGTGTAATAGAAGGTTGGTAGAGTAGGATGTGTATTTGTATTATGGATGATGTTTTAGGGTTGTCAAATGGTATAGAAGACTTAGTGAAGTAATCAATGTGGAGTAATATGAAGTGTCATTTCTACGACAAAAAAATTTGCCCTCTGGGGAATCTCGATTGGGGCAAAAAGCGAAGACGTTCTATGCATTGCAACCATCATGGGAATCAGCTCGGACGTCTATTCAAAAAGACGGATTAATTGGCTCACTAAAAGGTTGAAATAGTCGAATGGCATGCCTATTAGCAACTTGAACTGGATTACAGTACCACGGGATGATAATGCCTCTATACAAGTTCCAAAGAGGCGACTTCTAAGACTAAGGATCCAAACATTGAAGACATGCAGCTTCTTCTCGTCAAGAAAAGTGACAAATCTCAACGGTGGAAGAACTTATTGCATTTAATGTCTCCTTAAGAATGTTTTACAAGAAGAGTTGTCATCCAGAGGCGTGTGGAAGATCTCCAACCGGGTGTTGAAAGCTAATCAGAAAGAAACTCACCTCACAAAGCATGGAACGTACAGATCCAGATCTGAGAAGACAAGACAGCTTAACACCATACTCAGATCCAAGAGATTCATCAACGAGAACAAAGACAAGAAAACAGATTGTATGCGCAATTGACAACTGACACAAAGTCAGCGATGGAACTCTAGATACGTTCGATACTGCTCTAAATGATCCGCCTCAAGGGTACATTAGAATGAGTATTTGCCACAGACTTTTGGAGCCAACGTGACAAAGAGCAAACGCAGAGCTATGATCCATGCGATTGAAAAGAGGCTAAAGACTAGAGGTATAATGAGGAGTTTGGAGAATTTGTCGTGGATAGACGACCATCACGGGGGTGAGACCTAGCGGCATCTACAAAGGGACCATATGATTTATCATAATGTTGTTCCGTGGCATCCTCAAAAAAGGCCAATCCTCGTAAATACACTTATCCTGTGAATATGTTCATTATTAGTGTAGACTTTTTGGTGAATAATTAAGATGTGCTCGAGTACAAATTTTTTCAAGAATTTCTCAGCAAATTCAAAATTTCTAAATAATTGTACTCGGTATCATCTTATAATCCCTCACAAGTTGAGGGAGAGCAATAAAATGTTCCAATTTGCTATCTATATCTCATTTTGTCCCCGACACGTGTATAATCAATTGATATCCAAAATATCAATGGATTAACCATTTTGGAAAAGGTAGAAAATGTAGATTAACCCGTACTTAAAGAATATTAACATAAGTGATCAATAAAATGGACTCAATGCACTCCATACCAGCATGTACTACGATACGATGACATGTTAAGGGGGAGCTTTCTATGATAAATGAAAAACTCTCAAAGTGTTAAATCTTTTGATATTATAGTCAAACACTTTGAAATTGAAGTTATTCAATGTTTTTGGAAGGATCATGATAAAATACCCAAAAGACCGACCATGTTCTTAAATTTATGAAGTTATAAGGCGGTTAGGCTTAGGTTTTTTAGATCCCATGATCCAGCCAGAACCGGAAGGGATCTACCCAGGGATATCCACTTAGTTTTAGTGTAGAATTCACTTAGGAACGATTAAAAAGTGAAAAAAGTATGAATAGGGGGAATAATGCCGACTAGAGTATTGAGCTAAACTGGAAACAAACCCAACAAGGTGTTAAGTTTGAAGTCATCGTATGCATTGAAGGGGTTGAAGAATGAAATAAGAAAAGTAAGGATACGGGTAAAATAAAGAAGCCCTCCATAACACAAAGCCAGATACCTTGGGGTATAACCGGCGTCCAATACATATGCTGTCAGAAACACCCATGTAGTCCTACATTGAAGACATTCATGGACCCAGTAACGCTATGCACAACCCCTCCCAGCACTCAAAGACAGAAAGTGACAATGTTTCAAACCCTCACTAGATACATCTCATATCTTGACTATCCACTTCCGAGTAGTTGATTTATTGAAAAGGTGGCACTCAGCTCCACCACCGATCACTAAAAATCAAAGTGCAACTATTGAGTCTAGAGCTAAAAGAGATCAATCCATAAATCTCAATTAGGACACTTGTCCAATTATACTTGCTAAGTGTCACAACAATGGTGAATGATACAAGATACATTTTAAGAAAGTCCATCGCATTATCCTTGTGATTTGCCAGGAATCAGAGTTGAATTCATTCACAAGAGAAGATGGGAAATCCTGCTTGAGCCAACATCAAACAAGCTCATGGTAGGTGACTTGTGCGATTATTTATGAATCAAACTTGTGACAAGGAAAGAAACGATGGTGCGATCAATAAGAATCAAACTTGGTTTCCAAGGAAATGGAATCAACGGTTGTTAGTGAATTTTTGAAATGATTAATCACTCTCGGTGTGTCACAAAAACAATTTTGTAAGTGATACACCGATTGATCCAAAACAATTTTCTATATCAATCGGTGAGATAGTAACTCACTGGTTCACTCTTATCGTGCTGTCCGCTTGAGACTTTCCGATAAAAGAGAACATGCTGAAGAATACATAATCTAATACTTTATGTGTTATAAAGATTCAATACTAGCACAGCTAGGAAATCCTGGTCAGAGAGAGATTTCATCTTAAATTGAATCTAACATAAATCACAAGGTCGAATTCCGTCACGGATCCGAAGGTTTCTCCAACCAATCCTGTGCGAATGACAAAGCCAAATTCGTCCCCCTGGCTTTATTCTTAACAATTTAATGCAGGCTATTTAAAAATGGTGGGGAGGTCCCGTGTTTTCCAAGCTGGCTCACAAGATCCATAACCCACATGCTCATACCCGACCAACAAACATAAAGTCATCATGAAAGCTCAAGTACATGTTTCAAGACTTCCGCTACTCTGATACCACACAATCAATTCGTAGAATGGTCGAAGTGTTTTAAAGTTAAAGAAATTTTCAAAGAAAATGGCAACATTAAGCTTTTCAAGAATGGTAAGAAGGCATGTCGATCCAGAATGCGGCAAGTCCAACAAATAGGCAAAGTTCAAGATGGCGAAAGAGATTGTGCTTGGAAGTATGATCATCAAGAGTGCTCAATATCACTATGTCAAATATAAGTTCAAGGAACAATCTCAATCCAAAGAAGTCAGTGATCACGTACAACATATTCACAAGATAAAGTCCAGAGCACGAGCTAAATACTAATGGATAAAGAGCAATAGTATGCTAGGTTTAAAGTCTGTAAATTGAGTGACCTCCCTAAAGGGGGAAAAATTGTTGGAACACGAAAAAGTGTCGATCACATTCCAAGTTGTAACGTCTTTAGTCTCTTCGAGTTAGTATAATGATTAGATTAGTAATCTAGTCCGGCCCAAGGCCCATGGGTGGCCCAACCAAGCCCATGGCCGGCCATGGTAGACTATTTATACACCCTCTCCTAGTCTTGGAGAGGGTTGGTTGTTCCATTTTTCCATTACACTTCATTAATACATTCATCCATATTCCATCAAAGTTCTCTCTAACATCCCAACCCACATCTCACTCTTGTTCTTGGTTTGATCTTAAGATTACTAGTATTCTACAAAAATATTACCCGTCATATGCTTTGAACATCCCGAATCGAGAATCCAAAGATAAATATGGACAATCTGTAATAAATAAAACACCAACGACATTCAACCAAACTGTGGGGTACCACTACTGAAAATGGGTTCTCGTGAGTTAGGAGTCCCTTAGAAATTTTTATCTATTTGACAGCTTAAACTTTGAGAATCCAGTTTAGCTACGGGATCAGCGTAACGGATTTGCATTAATAGGAACTACCTAAGGCAAGGTTCGTACGAAAAAAAATCTTCGAAATATTCTAGAACGCACATACAAGAATCACGAGCTTTTGCCTAACAAGGCATCATTGCTAACTCAAGAATTCTTATACTTCACATCATAAAAAACGTACAAATCATTCCAAATAAGAAACATGCAATCTAGAATAAACAAAAAACTGTGAGAAAATCACATTACACGCATAAGAACATTATGTCTACGTGCTAAATTATCATTGACAACAACCCTTTCTCTTCATCCAGAATAACACCGCTATGCTTCTAACACTACTAAAAGTGTCCTATATTTCGAAAATTGAACAAAATCTCTATAGCTGTAATACATACACTATTCACTGTTTTTATTAGGTTTGTGATGATGTTCTCTTACAAACCTTTTATTCTTTTTGTTCTATTTTTAACATTAATAGAAACACAAGACGTTTTGACACTAATAATTTGGGGAAACACTTTGAGACACATTTATTTTAAAACATCCCTGCAGTAAATACTTTTTGAATTCTTCCCAAATTTGTCACAACCTTTTTCAACCACTTGAAAATCATTTTCACTTTAATTTTCTGATTTAGAAATTGCATTCTCACTCGACTCAAAACTTTTTGATATCAAAGACACAATTATTTCCAAATTTTCTTTTTCCTTTTCCAAAAGACTTACCACTCCATCTTCCAAAGTAATTATGATTTTTTTAAATCACAATTGAAACATATGGTTTGAGTGAACTTGTTTGCTTAAACAGAGAATCAATCTTGTCAAAATCTTGATTTATTATCTTTTGAAAGTAATCATCCGAAAATTTTATCTTTACATTCACATAACTTACATTTAAATTTCCATAATCATATGCAAACTTAATTTTATTTTCTCTTGTTGTTTTAAATTTCTTGATTTCCAAAGCTTCATCTGAATGTTTGAGAAACATCAAAGTATACCCTAGACCAATAACCTTCTCATCGTAAAGTCTGGGTCTCAACTCTTTTGCTTTTCAAAAATAACTTGGATTTTCAAAACCTATACTTTTTCGACCATTATACATTCTATCCTTAGAAGGCCTGATCATATGTATAGTCAGACGTGTTTGTCCAGTCTTATGAAGTTTGTTTTCATAATCATTTAAGCTTCCAAACATTTTTTAATTTCTAAGTCCTTGTTACGCACACACTCTTCTAAATCTAAAATTTTCATTTGTTTTTCTAAAATTTTCATATTAAAGCCTTAGGACATTAGTATTCCATCACAACTATATATGACCTCTTATTATCATATAAATTCTGTTCATACAACCTTTTTCCATTAGTTGTTTTGGTCATTACAAAAAAGAGGCATAATATTTTAATCATATATTGATATCTTTCTTCCTCAAGTTTTGCATATTGTGCTTGACATTCAGTGTGAGTATCAATCACAATATGTTTAATTTTGAGTTGATCTTGTAAGAATTCCGTTAATCATGATTCTTTTCTTTCAACACTTTTATTTGTTCATCAAACTCATTACTTTTCCCATCAAAAGTGTTTACTTGATTATTCAAAACATCATTTTTATCTTGTAAAGCTTTGTTTTGTTTTTCCAAACATGTGCTTTGTTGATTTGCTTTCTCAATTTGTTTCTGACATTTAGCAATCTTTTAATTAAACTTCGCAATCAATTTATCAAAGGAATTATCTTTTTTTCTTTTAGAATCATTATGATCAACGTCTGACTCATCATGATCTTTTTGAGATACAATATGATTTTCATCAAAATTTTCACTAGCAGATTCAATTGCAACATGAAAAGTTTCTTGATCATCATCATTGTCCACAAATAAACCATAATTAGTAGAGTTATCATAATATTCTAAAGTTTCAGATTTAGATTCACTTTCAGAATCAGAGGTGTAATAAGATACCTCAACAATGGTTTCTTCAGCAGATGATGAGCTTTCCTCTAAATCTGAAAGACTCTTTTCCATTTTAGCCATGAAGACCCTATTTGCACTAAGCTCCTGACCTGAATCACTACTTGACTCTATCCATGCTTGGTCATCAGCAAGAAGCGCTTGTTCATCACTGTCTTTCTTAGCTAGCAACATCTTTGTCTTGTAGTAGTTGCAGTCCTTGACCTTTGCTTTCTTGCAATCGTTGGCAAAATGTCCTTCTTTCTTGCAATTGTAGCACTTTACTTTGCTCATATCCCGCTTCTTTTTGTCTTCTTTCTTATCCTCTTTCTTTTCCTCTGACTTCACATACTCTGATTTTTTGTTTGCTGAAGTAGATGCTGAAGAAGTTATCAAACTATTATTCGTTGGTTTAACATAGTATTTCTTCCGAATAATAGCTTTTGCTAACAACGCTATAATCTTTTTCAAATCACTAATATCTTCATCATCACTTTCTTCCGACTCTGAGTGAACTACAACATTCTTTTTGCCTTTTCTCACTTTTGTTTTCTCAGCAACTAGCGCTAATGGATCTGAAGTAACAACAACTGCTTTCTTCTTAATGCCCGATGCATCGTTCACATCACCTTGGTTTTGCTTTAGAATGTTGTAAAGAGCATCAATGTTGATATCCATTAAGTTCTTGGTTTGCCTCATCAATGTACCATATTGTTTCCATTCTAGTTGCATATTGTTCAAGAACTTGTAATTCAACTTACAATTGTCTTTCTTATAACCACACTTCTTCAAATCATTAATCACTTGTAAGTAACGAAGATAAGTATCAAGTAATTGCTCTCCTTCAGTAGCTTTGAATGTCTCATACTCATACAAAATTGTAGCTTTCCTATCTTGTTCACCATACTCATAACCACACATCTTCCTTTCTAGTGCATCTCGTAACTCTTGAGCAGTATCGTTGCTATCGATAAAAGAATAAATTTCATTTGGAAGCCCTTGAATCAAAAGAGATATAGCAAGACGATCAATCTTTCTAATTTGTTTCTCTCCAGCAGTCCATAATTTAGGATCCTTAAAAATAAGAGGTGCATTTGGTGTAGTTCCAGCAAGTGACACTTGAGTAACAACAGGCTATGGTTGTTCACCATAAGTAATAGAATGAATCATTTCTTCACCATCTGTTTGTTCTTCAAGATAGTTCATAAATCGTTCACGCCACTAAGAGTATTCACCCCGATACAACAATGGAATTCTCATTGTTGAACCAACCGTAATAATGTCACGGCTCATCTTGTTAATTCGAAAAATGAAATGAGGTTTTAACAATCGTTATGTAATGAATCAATGAACTAATGATGCACACCAATTCAAAACTTGACAAAATAACAAGCGTTAATGGACTAACGATGAAACTACTTTGCCCTTGACGGGTATATATCATCAAAAACTTCTAGCACTTGTATTAAACTATAACCTTAACCCCGACTCAACTCTACTCGGTAAATGTCGAGTTAATTCGACTTAATGAATACGGTCAATCTCGAAATGAAATTACTTGAACTTTGTTTGAATCCAACGCTCCATGAACCGAAAGAAGTAATCTACAAACTAAAATCAACCCTTTATGAAACCTTTAAACCCTCAACGTACACTTGTAAAACCCTAATCCAAACTTAGAAACCCTAATTCAACAAGAGAAACCCTAATATGTTTCAAAACCCTATTTTCGCATACACTTAACAACCTGATTCTCGCTCGTATTTGAGAATGAATCACGCTGATGATTGAACACCTATTTCTGCAAGTTTTACAAAAAGAATAATCGCAGGTTTCAAACAAAAAACTATTTCCATAAATTTTGGGAGAATAAACATTGGTTTGCAAAACCCTATTTTCGCAGGATTAAGTAGCTAATATTCGCTGGTTTTTGACAGCCTTTATCTGGAGGTTATAAAAACAATAATCGCTTAAAATGAACAACCTTAATTCCACAGGTTTGAGAAGACTTATTTTTGCAGCTTTTGTAGAAAGATTCTTGCTGACTTTCTGCAGGTTTTACTACCCTTATTTTTGCAGCTTGTACAGGATAATATCCCTTGGAAAAAAAACCGGGGCGCCTAATATTCCGCATTTTTCAAAGCCATATTTTCGTTGTCGCAGCTTTGGCAAAACTATTTCCACAGCTCAAGTCCTTTTCAAACTTTGTCGCAGATTGTACAAACATGCAGGATAAGTACAACTTTGCTGAAAAGTGAACTTGAAAAACCATTAGATAATCACACATGATAAATTTTCGCTATCAAACAACAACTTCATACATCCTTTTCTCAAACAGTTAATGCAACTTTATCACAGCTTTTCTGAGCAATACCAACTAATTTACGCAAGTTTTGAAGAAAAAAAACCTTTCACCAGTCCATTTCACGCATGAACAAGTACACTTGCAGAAAAAGAAATAATCCAAATGTTCTGATTATTACAGCTTTATTCTTACAAGTTTTACAAGCTGATTTCCAAAGCTTTCAAAAATGGTTATTACAACAAAAACTTGCAATTTCTGTCTGTTTTTGAGGTTTTTGAATAGTCGAATCATAATGAGCTCAAAATTTCTATGTTTATAGCTTATTCGAATCCCGTTTTTAACAACTAACTTTTTGTCATCTTCATTTTTAAAACACAAAGTAATGTGTTTTGTTTCCTTTTAAAACAAATGAAAATTTTGCTAAACGAAATAAGCTAACAAAATAAGCACTACGATAAGCTCAAATTAACGACATTCTTCTCAAAATTTTAAAGCTTTTCAAGTCATTTTAGGTTTTGAATCAAATGAAATCGTTTTGTAATCTTTAAAAATAAGACGTGAAGTTTATTTAAAAAATAATCTCAATAAGACGAAATAAGCATTTTCTATAAGCAAGAAATAAGCAAATCCTCAATCTCTAACATGAATAAGCACTAAAAATAACACTAATCCGCAATCATTGGCTCTTGATACCACATATTGAACTAAAAAGATATTGATTGATGGAATTAAGTGTGTGTAATACAAGGTTTGTTTAGTGTGTGTGTAGAGGGAGAATTTTCTTAAGTTTTCCTTTTCTCAAATTGATATTGATACAAAATGAGTTGGTGATAAGTGTTACATCTTATGGTGGCTAAGAAGCCTTATTTATACTTAGAGATGTGCTAAGTATAAATAATTTACACTTGTAGCCCCTGTTAATACAAATAATGTTAATGTCTAAAAACATTATTTATATTTTTCGACCTCTCCGTTTTGAAGATGACAAAATGTAAAAACGTTCTACGATAAAAATAAATGTATACACGTTATTAGTCATAAAATTTCATTTCGTCGTAAATCACTTAAACGTATGTACAAACAAATCATTAAACTATTAATGATCAAAAGATATACCTTTTTATCTAAACTTTACATTTTTTACAAAATGGTAACAAAACCTTTTTAACCAAAAAAAAATTGATACAAAAATATTTTTGAAATTAAAAGAAAAATGATTTATAATTAAATATATAAATTCAAATATGGGTTGACCTCGCCCCCTATAAGGAGTCCCACCCCCCTTTATACCAAAAAACATTTCCCACTAAAAAGACAAGAAAGAGAGATTCTACCTAGGATGACCTCCAAATAGATAGGACGGTCCCTAATATATCTGGGAACATCCCACATTTAAGGCGTCGTCTACAGTAGAGACGTTCCTCTCTCTTGCTTAAAAATACTGGATTGTTCCCAGCTATTTTCCAACCTTTTGCACACAATTTTCTCTGATCTAAATCTTTCTCTACATCTCTTTACATCTCTCTAAATCTTTGATCATAAACTTGTTTAACAAGTAATCCATTCTTTCTTCCTCAAGTGCAAAAGAAGAACACTCGTATGCGCCAAGAAACGAAGTGTTGTAGTTTAGTGAGTCTATACTATTTTCTTCTAGATTTGATTTCTTTATATCATTCTTGTGTAGTGTGTAGATTCGGATAGTGTATAAGTCTGGAAGTGTTGTATGTGTGTCGGTTAGTATTTTAGGCCTTAAAATACATTTGTGAAGTGGTATATTGGTTCTAGCTAAAATTAGGACTCGACATTTAACTTAGTGTCGGAAATTGGTATAAGCGACGTGTAACGGTTTTCTCCGCCTGAAGGAAGCTTGTTGACATAGTGAAATCTCGAGTCGGATACTCGGGGAGTGGAGTAGGGCGAAGAAGAGCTTCGTAGTCGAACCACTATAATTCTCGGTGTTGTGGTTTGATTGGTCTATCTCTTTACTCGTATCTTGTCTTTTATATTTTGTAGCTATTATTTATATTGTGTTAGTATTGTTTATACTTAGATAATGTTCATATATATTGTTGATTGATCTCACATAAACTAGAATCTAGTATTTTTATAAGCAAACTTTTAAAACGTAAGTTAACCATGAAACTATTCAACCCTCCTCCCCCCTTTTGGTTTCCACAGCCCTTATACTATGCACTAGTATACATTTAAGTCCTAATCTATGTAAATCCTATTATTACATCAAAAATGTGGAATTCATCTCCAATTCCAACATATTCAAATAATGATACATTTGAAAATATGTTTGCTCATGGGATACAAAATCATGAACAACCTGAATCTATTCCTGACACATATGTGGTGAATGAGAATAATAGTAATATTATTTCTGATGATACCAAATATGGATCCTGAATGAGAGGTAAGTAGAACATAGAGTGATGTGTAAAATGATCCAAGAACGGTGCATATTTGCTTCCTAAGGTCAATAATTAAAATGTAAGTGGAAAATTTTACAAAAGTCAATCACGAAGCTTAGCAAGCGAATGCCTTATTGACAAAAAAGATTGAGAGATATAAGGAAAAAGAAAAACATTTTGCAAAAGAAACAACAATTGAATCTGAATACTGCAAAAAGATTAAACTTTTGAATGAGGAAATTTCAAACCGTAAATCTCAAGCTTGTAAAAAAGAAACGACATTCATCAGGGAGAATGCGAAGTATGATGAGTATGTCCAACCGCTTTTAAAAAAGAAAAATGAACTTGAAACAGTAAATCAAGAGTTTTTGAAACAAATAAACGATCTTGATAACAAACTTCTAAAAACGGGACATATTGCTCAGACTCTTCACATGTTGCTTCCAAAAGAAGATAGTGTCAATACGGGAAAACAAGGCCTTGGCTTTGAGAACCAAAATGATGTTGAAAACCCTTTTGTCCTGAACAGAGCCAAGAAATTAGCACCAAGTATGACATTGAAAAATGGGACAAGATGAGTCTGTCGATCATAAGATCATTTCAAAAGAGGAATTGGAAAGTGAAACATAAAAACGTTTGAAAGTAAAACTAAGAAAATCTTTGCTCTCGTATCATGGTTTTGTGTATGGTTTGACTCAATTCAAAAAAACTCTAAAAGTTTCGTTGAAAAGAAGAGAAGTTAACCTGAAAAAACATTTGGAACAAGCTCAACTAGCAAATTATGATCCAAAACTTTGGAACAGTCTTCCAATGAAATACTTTTGCTTTGTCAAGCATTCGATAATCAATTTTGAAAAACAAACTGTTTAAAAGCACAAAATTAATCGAGATGAAATCTTCACCTCTTGGAATCATGAAAATGATGTCATGACGAAAGTTCAAAATCGATTGTCTAAAGAATTTTAAACATTAGCTAGAGACATTAATCTTCAACTAAAATATTTTGAACAAAGTCTTGTTAAAGAAATGAAAGATGATTTAAATTGTGTCATGTCTCTTGAAGACGAGTTTGATGAAAAGTGTTTAATTTTGGACATTCAGATAGAATTTTTCAAATCCCAGTTTGAGTCAACCATGTTAGAGTCACATAACCATGTGTATGAGAATGAGATGTTTGAACAAAATTCTTCTTTGAAAAGTGAAATCCATTGTCTCAAAAAGACCATAACTGAACTTTCAAAACACGTTGCAGATGTCAAAAAAGAAATGACAAAACGATGTGCTCAATATGAAAAGGATTTCGCAAAACTGGAGGCACATTACATTTCTCTTGAACTGAAATCTCAAAACAAGTCTTTGACATACGTGCAAAATGGTCATGTTTTAAACCAAAACAGTGATGAAGCCAAAATCAAGTTTTGAAACACCCCCGAAATCTGGTAGCAGCGGAATGGTAACATTGGGGTGCCACGTCATAGTACAACAAACAAGATATAGGAAATGACCTCAAAGAGACGTTTTTAAATAAGTAACATTCTATGCGTTATTAAATATCAGAGTTTTCACATTAGGTCCCACATATTTAAAAGCGTCATAAACCTTCAACATACATTTGTAACACAAAAGCTTTACGATTTCAAAAGTAAAAGAGTGCATGCGAATTTAAAGAAACCACAGTAATCCATCATCACAGTATCCCTAGCAGCTCAGCCATCTAAACTCATACCTAGACCTGAAATTAAAACATGCTAAAAGTCAACATAATAGGTTGAGTGGAAATTCATAGGTATTATCGGTAAAAGAGTGGACCAACAAGATTTAAGGTAGCGGTAAGAACTTTTTTTTTAAAAATTTGAAGCAAATTCAGTAGTCCAAAACATGTATTATTGCACTAAGCTCATGACCCCGAAACCTTAACTTTTAGTGCCCCAAATTAAATATAGGGTGTCTGCCAAACAGAAATTCCAGGTGGGGATTGTTAGTCCAGATAGATCTAACCACAACACTATGGCCTCGCTATAGTTAGCAATTGAACGGTCATGATTTGGTAGGGAACTTAAGATGGCAATGCGGTAACTAGGCAATAATATTCAGGCAATAATCTGGATATCATACAATTTAAAACACTTGTGTCCATATTAAAACAAGCATGTAATTTCACCTCGTAGAGTTTGTGAAACAAGTAGATGGAAACATCCGGAATTAGTCTTCATGTTCCCAGGTATACTCAGCTCCTTGCCGAGAGTTCCAACAAACTTTGGCTAATGGAATTCTTCTCCGCTTTAGCTTTTTCACATCTCGTTCCACGATCTCAATAGGTTCTTCAACAAAATGTAGATTTTTATCAATCTCGATCTCATCCAAAGGCACCTGAACATCTGGCTCAGCCAAGCATTTCTTGAGGTTCGACAAATGAAACATATCGTGGACACAACTCAGCTCCTGGGGTAACTTTAGTTGATAAGCCACCGGTCCAACACGCTCCACGATTTCAAATGGTCCCACATATCGTGGTGCTAGCTTTCCTTTCTTACCAAATCGTACCATTCCTTTCCATGGAGATACCTTAAGTAACACTCGGTCTCCAACTTGGAATTTAAGAGGTTTACGCCTCTTATCAGCATAGCTTTTCTGGCGACTCCTAGCCGTCTTCAATCTTTCCTTAATTTGAACAATCTTTTCAGTCGTTTCTTGCACAATTTCTGGTCCAATAAGCTGACTTTCTCCAACTTCAGTCCATATCACGGGGGATCTACATTTCCGCCCGTACAGAGCCTCGAATGGTGCGCACTTAATGCTTGTGTGGTAACTGTTATTATAGGAAAACTCAATCAATGGAAGATGAGTATCCCAACTGCCACCAAAATCCATAACACAAGCTCGAAGCATATCCTCCAGCGTCTGAATAGTACGCTCACTCTGACCGTCGGTCTGAGGGTGGTAAGCCGTACTCATGTCTAGTCTCGTACCCAACGCTTCCTGAAAAGCTTGCCATAAGTGTGACGTGAATCGACCATCACGGTCTGAAATGATTGACACCGGCACACCATGTCTCGCTACAATCTCATTGGTATAAATCTTTGCTAATTTCTCCGTCTTGTAGTCTTCACGAATAGGTAAGAAGTGAGCCGACTTGGTCAATCTATCCACAACGACCCAAATCGTATCATGCCCACTGCTACTTTTAGGCAACTTTGTGACAAAGTCCATTGTTATCTTTTCCCATTTCCACTCAGGAATTTCTGGTTGCTGAAGAAATCCTGAGGGTTTCTGATGTTCGGCTTTAATCTTAGAACACGTAAGACATCTGCTAACGTACTCAGCAATGTCTCTCTTCATACCAGGCCACCAATACAAGTCTCTCAGATCATAGTACATCTTATCCGCACCCGGATGTACTGAATATCTAGAAGTATGAGCTTCATCCATGATCAATTTCCTTACACCACCAACTGATGGAATCCAGATACGATCAAAGAAGTAAATTTCACCATCATCTCGTTGCTCAAAGTGTCTTTCTAATCCTCTTAGCCATTCAGTTGGGGCTTTGAGATCCTTGGAAGCTTCGCTCTGCGCTTCCAAAATCTTAGTCTTAAGTCCAGAATGAATAGTAATACTCATAGCACGTACTCGTCTTGGCTTGAGTCTTTCTTTTCTGCTCAAGGCATCTGCCACCACGTTCGCCTTGCCCGGGTGGTATTTGATCTCACACTCGTAGTCACTGAGTAGCTCGATCCACCGCCTTTGGCGCATATTTAAATCTTTCTGGTCAAATATGTACTGGAGACTCTTGTGGTCAGTGTAGATAACACTTTTCGTCCCATAAAGATAATGTCTCCAGATTTTAAGAGCGAACACCACCGCACCCAATTCCAGGTCATGGGTGGTATAATTTTTCTCATGCTTCTTCAACTGTCTTGACGCATATGCTATCACTTTGCCCCGCTGCATCAGCACGCTCCCAAAACCTTGTTTTGATGCATCACAATAGACCACAAAGTCGTCGGGTCCATCGGGGAGTGCTAACACAGGAGCATTGCATAGTTTCTCCTTCAGAATTTGGAAAGCTTCATCTTGCTTATCGCCCCACACATAAGCCTTATTCTTTTGAGTCAACAGGGTGAGGGGCTTGGCGATCTTGGAGAAATTCTCAATAAATCTCCGGTAGTAACCCGCCAATCCTAAAAATGAACGGATTTCAGTTGACGATTCAGGAGTCTTCCAGTTCTTGACAGACTCAACCTTGCTAGGATCCACGTGGATACCGTCACGGTTGACCACATGTCCTAGGAACTGTACTTCTTGTAACCAAAATTCGCACTTTGAAAATTTGGCGTACAACTTCTCCTTCTTGAGTAAGTCTAAAATCGTCTTCAGGTGGACTTCATGTTCTTCTTCTGACTTTGAGTAGATTAAGATGTCGTCAATGAACACAATTACGAATAACATCATTGAAAAATGATTTATGAAAATTAAAAGGGAATGAAATTGTTGAAAATGTTGTACACATACCTTCTGCCACCACTATTGCTCCGGGCATGTTCAAGCTTGATTTAGAACCATTGCCTCCTAGGTTATTGAAAAATA
>BQNB010044024.1:6493-36141 GCA_026074375.1 Tanacetum coccineum
CAACAGCCCATTTGTGTGCAATTGACAAAGACTGTGAAGACTTTGAAGGCCCAATCCTAGCCCAGTTACAGCCAATCTCAGCCATTGTACACACAAAACCCACCTAAACCTTATTGGGCCTTAAAAAGCCCAATAACATAAGCCTAAACCTTATTGGGCCCAGACACACTCAATTGGGCCCAATACAAGCCCACACACCTTATTGGGCCCAAACCCAAACCCAGTG
Organism: Tanacetum coccineum; assembly: GCA_026074375.1. NCBI lineage: Eukaryota > Viridiplantae > Streptophyta > Magnoliopsida > Asterales > Asteraceae > Tanacetum > Tanacetum coccineum. Next base: position 6,720 of record BQNB010044024.1, read on the forward strand.
GGCCCAATACAAGCCCAATACAAGCCCAACAAAAGCCCACAACCCTTTTTACAAAACTTTAGGGACTAAAGTTATCATTTTTAAAAGTGTTTTATAAAAGAAAAAGAGGCAAAAAGAATCCAGGGACCAAAGCTGCCAATTATTGAAAGTCCCTTTTTCTCTTTTAGTTATAAACAGCAGGGACCATTTTTGCAATTTGCCAAAACCTCTTTTAATCTTTTAGTTATAAAAACGCAGGGACCAAATGTGTTACTTTCCAAAAATGTTTATAACTAAAAAGGGCTTAAATAAAAATGAAAAAAGAAAGAAAGATGGGGGGGCACTCTTGCCTCTTCCCCATTCTTTTCTTTTAAAATCCTGCAACCACTTGGGCACTCAAACCGTTTACCGCCAAAATCAAACCACCCTCTCCCCCTGTTTTCACTTCCAAACCACTACCCTAGTACACTTTCCTACATCTCCCAGCTCATTCCCACCTCCCCATTGCCCCTATAACCCTACACCCTGACAAAACACTCAACCCGAAGTCCCCATGAATGGTGAGATGAAGAGAAGCCAAAGAGAAGGCTAGGATTGCCTTGGGAAAGTATTGCACACTCACAGCTAACACAACCCAAGACAAAGAGAAGGCAAGGGACTTGTATAAAAGAGCCAAGACCAAGCCGAAGTCAAACACACCATATTACAAAACCTCTTTTTTCTTTTAGTTATAAAAACGACAAGGGCCATTATTGTCACTTTCTAAACCTTGTTATAACTGAAAAATGGCTTAAAAAGAAAATGAAAAGAGAATGAAAGATGAGGGACCATTATTGCCTCTTCCCCAAGGTTTTCGTTTAAACCTGCAACCAACCCCGTACCCGCCAAAACCTCAAACCCCCCTTTCCCACGGTTTTCTTGCAATACCACTATCCCAAGTACCCTCACAGCTCACCCCTCACCTTTTCCCACCTTACCCTGCCCCTATAACCCTTCCCAATTGGAAAACACTCAACCCCGTACCCCCCTTCAATGGTGAGATGGTCTATAAGGCCAACGAAGGGCTAGGATTAAGTGTGAGGCTTCCTACTCTCACAACAAACTCGTCCCAAGTCTTTGAGACTTGTATAAAAGAGCCAAGACCAAGCCGAAGTCAAACACACCATTTTTTTATGTTTTTAGCTTAATTTTAATTCCAAGTCTTTTCTTTTAAGCATTTAAGTGTATTCAGTTTATTTTTAAGTTTATGTTGTATTATTTCCAGTTTTAATAAAAGATAAGAGTTTTGTTTGTGTTATTTCATTTATCAAAATTTAAAGTGTAAGTTAAGCCTTTTTAATTCTGTTTAAATTGATTAAACATGTGTTAAAAGTGATTAGAGATCACTTGTAATCACTTTTCTTGGCCTTATTTCACCAAAAAATCAGTTAAAAAGTTTTTTTTATAAAATAAGGGGGTGTTTGGATAAGTCCCAAAATGGGTCATATGGGTGTTGTTGTGGGTCAAGCTCACTCAGCCAACTTTGGCTGAGTGTGTATGCTTTATTAGGCCATTTAAATCACCATTTTTAGTTTAAAAATAAGTTTTTGTGCCCTTTCTATAATCTGTCAAAATTTGAATAAGCCAATATGAGCTTAAGTGCTCAAGCTGCTTATGCAGCTTAAGCACACTTTTGTTGTGCTCTTTGTTGTTGTTTCTAGCCATTTACCCACCCTCCTTGTTCTGTCCTTTTAAATCTCACCAAGCATAAGTCCAAGTTTAGCTGTGAATGATTTTTGAAATCCCTCAATTTTAAGTCCAAATATCAGCAGCTTATATTGTTTTTTAAGCTCTCATACTTTGAATATAAGCTTAATTACATGCCCTTTTAATCTGTTTGTGTTTGGTTTTGGCTAAAAAGCTCATAAGAGCTTATTTCATAAGCCCAAAAAGCCCCTTGTTCACTGCTGTTGGCCTCCCCTGGTGCTGAGCACCATATTAAGCCCCCCTTTTTCTAGCTTATTGCATAACTAAGCTCTAGGATTAGCTTATTAGTAGCCCTTTAATTCCCCAAAATCTCATAGCTTATTTCCCCCTCTAGTATAGCTTATTCTAGGCTTAAAGTACCCCTTTTTCTGTTTTTTATATAAACTGCCATATAGCTTATTCATAGTTCAGCTTATTTTAGGGCTTCAACGAATGGCCATTCGCTTATAACGGACACCCCTACCTATTAACTGTCCCCCCTCTATTTTAGCATATTTCTGTGTAAGCTTAGACAACTCAACGCAAACTCAATAAGCTCCTAACTTAATCAGCTTCTGTCCGTCCAAAAGGGCTTAAGTTTTTAGCTTATCAGAGGTAAAAGCATAGTGCTATTTTACCACAAGTTGTTCCCCTTAACCCCTTATTCAACGGTTGCTATTATAGCTTATTGAAAATAAGCTGTTTGGACCCTCTTTGAAAACGGTGTCCCCTTCAGAACCACTTGTGAACATTCTCTTTGATAGTTACCTCTGTTAGTCCCTGTGGTTAGTTAGCCTGTTACCCCGTTTGTCCTTGTGTCCTTTTCACTGTTAGTCCCTTAGGTTAACCACAGTTAGTTTATTTAATTTAATTAATTAAATTAGGTTTAAAATTAATTAGTTTAATTACTTTTAATATAAACAGTAACTTTTGGGCATTTTTATATTTTTAGAATTGTTAACTTTTTCTTTATTTAATTTTATTTTTTCAGAATTTTTATAACTTTTATTTTTTGTCTTTTTCTATTTTCTTAGTTTTAATTAGTTTTTAATCTTTAAAAATTCATAAAAAATCCAAAAATTAATAAAAAAAATATTTTTCTTTTTTATAAACTTTTTTTGTCATTTAGTGTCTAGGAAAAATATAAAATTTAGTATAGGCTTAATTTTTCTTAAATTTCAGTCTTAGACCCGTTTTACCGGGTGCGTTTTACCGTTTCTTTTCGTTTTACATTCAAACGACCTCCGTTTTAGTTCTAGTTTTTTTTATTTTTCAAATTAAGTTAATTAGAATTTAATTTTGATTTTTAATTTAATTTAGCATTTATTTTCTTAATTTTTAATATTTAGGTTTCCCGATACCTGATTCTGTTCCCCGTATTTTAGTATAGATTTAATTTTAGGATTTCCCTATAACTAATTTTGTTTCCCGTAGTTTTTAAGATCCCCATTTCCTATACCTGTTTCCCGTAGATTAAATTAGGTTTTATTTAATTAATCTCAGTTGTAATTATATCAGTGTTTCCATCATATATTCTCCATCATTCAATTTCTCATCAAACCAGGATTACTTTCAATTGCAGCCTCGTTGGGACATACGACCCGGGAATATCTCTTCCGGAATCTTTTTATAATTGATTCTTTCTTGTGTATTTTATCCTTTTGTGGAATTTGACCTTTTGCCTTGGTCAAGGGCATTCGGTTAGAATCTGCATTAGGGTTGCTATATAAGTGTGTACTATACAGCGAATCAGTATCCTTAATGTCTAAAGCAGTGGGAGCAATAATTATAAGCGGACTAAATGCCATTGGCACAAAACTCCTATTTGCACCCGTATCGAATAAAATAGAATCATAACGGTTATTGAGGAGAAACGTACCTGTAACTACGTTAGGGTCTTGGCGAGCTTATCCTCCGCCAATCACAAACGCTCTTCCCTGAGCTCTTTCACCACCGTTCTGATTTCCTCTGCCCTAGTTCTTCAACTTTGGACATTCACTATAATAATGCCTTTTCATACCACATTAAAAACACAAATTTAGGGCTATTTGAGTTGTTGCGGGAGCAATCTGGGTAGGGGCTCTGCAGTCCCTGGCTATGTGGCCAATCTTGTTGTAGATCTGCATTTAACCGAGCAAGGTGCAACGTGATGAAACATACATCAGTTGCAGAGAGGGGCAGTTCCAACATACCATCTCATTTCACCCGTTCTAACAGTGAAAGCCCTAACAACTTCTTGTCTCTTGTTTTGTTGTCCATAGTTGTTTCTGTCGTCGTCCCACTTTTTTTGTTATCCAGACTCTTCGCAGCCTTAGATCGCACGACCTAATCCATTAGGTCATGATCCATACAGATGGCTTCCTGGATCTTTGTTGGTTTGGAAGAGGTAACATTCCCCTGAATGTCATCTGTGAGACCCCAGATTTACCTCTCAATCTTTTTGTATTCGTGTGTAACCTTGGTGGGACAAAGTAATACTAGCTCCTGAAAAACGTTTGGTGTAACCAACAATGTCAGTTCCTTTTACTGACAAATTCCAAAGCTCAGTCTCCATCTTCTACACTTCATTTCGTAGACAGTACTCATCCGTCATCATCTGCTTTAATTCCTTCCATGTTGTTTCATAACCAGCATCCAGTCCAACTTCTTGCATATAGGCATTCCACCAAGTCAGTGTACCGTCCATCAAGGTGCATGTGGCATACTTCACCTGATAATTCTCAGTACAATTGCATATATGGAATACTGATTCCATCTTTTCAAACCATCAGGTCAAACCAACGGCTCCTTTTGTTCCATTGAAATCATGGGGCTTGCAAGTCAAGAATTCTTTATAAGAGCAGCTACAAACTGTGTGCTCCAGACCTCTAGCACTTCTACTTGTTTCATTGTTCACTTCATTTATGTTGTTTCGGCTAGCCTCATAGGCTGTCGTCGCATCAGCCACATGTTGGGCTATCAATTACTCAATGGTGGCAGAACCTAGAACTTGTCTTGTTGTCAACATTTTCTTCAAAACAACAAAAGATAACAATACACAATAAGATTTCGTATAAGATAAAGTCATGACACGCAGAGATATAATATAAACAACCATGGCAAAGTAAATAAACATCACAAGATAGCATAATCATAACCAAGATAATAGAATTAATATTTGATACATCGTTTTACAAAAATAAAAGAGGACATGCGTCTTATTAATGCTACTAGTTGAGTACTACTCGGATTAGTAGGATACAACATCAATACAACTACAATGATACAAATCTACTGTCTCTCGCCAGGTGGTCCAAAACGATCCTCTAGAGCTCTGACACGTGCCCAAGTCCGATCTCCCTAGCCTCGCTCACCTCTAAGCGGGTCTCAATATCCTCCAAGCGAAACTCCAAGTCTGAAATCCTCTCATGTGCTGCCCAAACTCAGCATGTAGGGTCTCTATCTCCTCCTGAGAAGCCTTAACACTAGTATATGCTCCATCTATCTCATGCTGCATGGTCTCAAATCGCTCCAGTGGGAGCTCCTCTATGTGATCTTGTATCTCATAGATCTGTCCCTCGTGATGAATAATCCTCGCCACAAGCATGTGTGCTGAATGGGCTCACTAGTAACAGGGAGTATGTGGGCTGCTGAAGAGCTCTCCCCAATCTCAAATGTCCTAGATGAACCATTTTCATCTCTCTAAGTACGGAGTGTAGGTCAAACCCACCCCCAACGATGGGCAGTCGACCTCCTACGAAGTCTAGCAGTCCCAACCATAGCATCATCGGGAGTATCTGGATGAGTTAAAGTCATCTTAAACCTCTTGCGAGGTAGTAGCATAGCAGGTGGTGGTGATGGTGATGATGATGGTTACGATGGTGGTGGTGATGATGATAAATAGCACCTCTTACGAGATGGCGTTGCGGTGTACTCGGCGATGGCCGCCTCAATAGATGGTGGGAGTACATACCGTGCCCACATTGTCTTTCTCGATGTGTACATCAGAATTGGCCCGTTAGGGTGTAACTTGAATGGGCAGTAAGATGGAACTCGTCCTGGCTAGACGATGAAGGTAGGTACAACCGGTGGTGGCTGGGTAGGTGGTGCAAGTGCAACCCGAGCCAGTAGTTGCTCATCCTCCTCCGATGGATCCTCCTCAAAAGGATCCTCCTCTGAGGACTCCTCTGGGTCAGCCTCCTGAGGGTCTTCCTCAAAAGGCTAAGTCTCGGTGTCTGACCCTGGTGCATAGTCTAGTGAAGTTGGAGCCTCAAACGGCCCAGTGTCTGTGTCCCAAGCTGGGACATAGTCAAGTACAACAGTCGGTGAGGCGATGTCCTCAGCCTCTGAGTCCGATAGGATAATGTAGGAGACAGACGAGTCGATGCTCTCATCGTCGGAGTCCAAAGAAATAAAGATGTAGAACGACCTCTAAATGAGTTGTTTTTCATAGTACGCGGGATAACCTAACCGATTATATGTTAAAGCAAGTACATACGTGTTCAAAGTAAATTGTTCAAGTTGTTAAGTAAAAGTAAACCTGAAATTTTGGATCGTCACATATACCTTTTTGTATGATTTTTTGTTTTTTTACGTTTTTGTTAGTTTCCATACTATTTATTTGTTTTTCTACGTTTGTGTACGTTTTCATGCTTCTTTTACGTTTGTGTAAGTTTTTATACGTTTGTGTACGTATTTTTACATTTTTGTACGTTTTCATACATCTTGTTTTACGTTGTTGTGCTTTTTTGTAAGGAAGAAAACATATAATAACGTCAAAAATGTATAAAAACGAACGAATAAAGACGAAGACGTATAAATTTTTTTGAAAAAGTAAGAAAATGGACGAAAACTGACGAAAAAGTACGAAAACATACGAAAACTGACTAATACGTAAGAAAACAGACGAAAATGTACGAAAACAGACGAAAACGTACGAAAACGAATGAAAACGTATGAAAACAGACGAAAACGGACGAATATGTAAGAAAACGTACGAAAACGTAAGAAAACGGACGAAAACGTAAAAAAATATACGAAAACGTATGAAAACGCATGAAAACATAGAAGAACGTATAAAAACATACAAAAACCTAGAAATCGAGCAGAACATAGAAAAACAGACGAAAACGTACAAAATCGAAGAGAAACAAATAAATACGTAAGAAAACGTACAAAAATGTACAAAACGGAGAAAAACGTATGAAAACGTACAAAAAGAATAAAAAATGAATTACTTGGTACAATAACGTACGTAAACGTCAATAACGGATAAAAACGTATGAAAACAAACGAATATTAAAGGTGGTGGTGGGAGGTGAGTGTTGAAGAAGTGGGAAAAAGTGAAAGTTTATGTTTGAAATGTTGAAGAGGTGAGAAGTGCTTCTTAGCACTTATGTCTGCAAAAAAACAAACAAAAACATATGCGCGCCTGCAGAGGTTTGCTGACAAAAGAGGTGAAAATGCTTCTTACGAAAAATGTGAAAATCCACATTTCAGGTCATTTTACGTCAATAAACTCAAAAATATTTACTTTGAACTTTTACGTGTTTACTTTAAATTACAACCGTTAAGTTATATCGCGTAAACTGAAAATCAACATTTAACGTAAACCGGCATTAAACAAATATAAGTTTACTTCAAATTTGTGTTATATAATTATTACAAAGATAATTTATAACTTTTCATATTTTATCTTTATATTTTACGTAAAACGCTTACGTTTTGCATTATGAACTTTCATGCATGCATGTAAACTATACCACATTTACCAATACCCCCAATACTTATACATTATTAAATTTATTATTTCCCTCCTCCTAATACATAACCCAACCGCCTCCTTAGTATCACACACCAAATATATATACAAAATCCTTAATAACTTACACAATAATCACTACATCTTCAAAGTCTTCAAATATCTAGCAAATGCAAAATTCAAATCAACTTTCTTACACAAACCAAACCCTCATCTCTTCTTACACCATCCCACCCCCCCCCCCCCCTTTACTCTCTTTGAAAAATAAGTGTTTTTTGTCCCTAAAATATCTAGCTACTTCATTCTATATAATCAACACTTCACATTTTCCTCTCATTATTCATTTAGCAAAAAAAAATACTATCACTCTCTTTTTCTCTCCATTATAACCGGCCAAAGCAAGAAAAGCACAAGAAGTAGGTTTTTGATTTTATCAAGTATATTTCAAGGAAATTCTTAAGGGTTTATTAGTTATCAAACATATATTGGGGTTTGATTTAGGTGTTAAGCTAGTCCTTCTTGCTATATATCATCTCCAAGGTTTTACATTCTTTTCATACTTTTATTTTCTATATTTTGTTACAAACATCTTATATATCATGTTATATCACCAACTAGTTATGTTTTTAAATGATTTACAAAGAAAACAAAAACAAGCCTTATAATTATATACTTGTAAGAATATGTAGAAATGAGTAATAAATATGTTCATACACTTAGAAATATTTATTTTGACATATTACAAGTTACTTATTAAAATCTTAGACTTGTTGTTAAATTGGAAGTTATAAACTAGCTTAGTTAACCATATATTTAATTTCATGTTCTTATTATTTTAGTTAATATTGTGGAAGTGTTGGATGGGATTTAGATAGATTGATTGTTGTTTGATGTAGTAGTGAATGGAGATAGATTAGATTAGGCCATTGAGGAAGTTGTGGTGATTTTCGGATAGTTTTCGACATGATATTTAAGCTGCCAACAACCCGTGTGTAAAGGGTATGCTAAAAACGTTTTGACAAGTTAAAACTCTAAAAATATGTTAGTACACTTAAATACGATTCCGTGGATATAAAGAACCCGAAAAACGGATTTAAAACGAAGAAGTTATGACCGTTTAAGTTTGGCGAAACATATATACTTTTGACAGCTTTTGCAAAAACAGTCAACATTTTGATCATAATTTAAATTGAGGTTTTGATCCCTTTCGGATCCGAATCGGCTAAAGTGTATAAAAGAAAACTTGTCCGGAATGATTTTTCGCTTAAATAAGCAACTTTTCTTTTGTCATGAATGTATATAACGAAGGAGTTATACTCCGTCAAAGTTAGACTAGTTTCGGAAAAGTTAATAAATTTCCTGCACACATTTTTATGAAGTATTAAAGTTTTTAGGAATTTATATTAGGGTTTTCGGGTCCGTTTGAGCTATAAAAACCTTAGAAAATCTTGTAGTAACACTTATATAATATTTATACGCGTCATAAACTTTACAAATATTTTTTTACAAACTATTTAGACTATAAATAAATTGACATTGTGAAAATAATAAAAATAGTGAATCGAGCGAGATAGACTAAAATAATTTTTGATTGTCAGAAAATGTTGCAAATGTGTATACTTATATATTAAGTGGCGAACTTGACGTAAATAATATATGGACTTATAAAACTAAAACGCAAACTATTAGGTGGTGATATAGCGTTATAAAATATAGTGCATCATTTTATTTCGCTTGCATTATTCTAAATCGATCTACAATTAAATAGGTTGCATACCGGACATATTGTGACGACTTTCCTTTGTTGATTTTCCAAAAATCAATACTATTACTAGAGGTGAGTTTATAGCCCCGCTTTATTTGTTTATCACTATTTTACAAATCTCGAGATGAGATACATGACTTGTTTTACATTTGGACGCAAGTACTCTTTTAAACGATTACGGATTTGCCTAAGTATCGTTAACCCATTATGCCACTATCATGAACTATTAATTTTGTGTAAGCGCGAGTATTATAAATAGATCTATTTGGGATTGACATCCCCGTTCGGGTAAGTAGCGCTTACTAGATTCGGAGGACCAAACTAACGAACGTATACCATGTCGGACTTTAGATGTTGCGGGTTGAACATCTACACGGGCACATCCATTGCATTAATTTGCACACATACATTGTTGTAGCTTCGGTGTCATGAGCTTAGTGAAATCGTAATTACTTTTGAGATATTGTATGTGTTACATTATTACACACTTTGAAATCTTGCGGTCCAACATTTATACTTACTAAAACCTATTAACTCACCAACTTTATGTTGACACTTTTAAGCATGTATTTCTCAGGTGCTTAGCGCATATGAAGTATTTGATGTGCATTGGGTCTTCATTCATACAAGACTACATTTTCATGGACATTTCATGCACTACTTTCCTCGTTGTACTTTTAAACTACGAAATTCATTTGATGCAAACTTATGGGACCAATGTTATAACTTATTTAAATGAAACAACGATGAAATCTTTTAAAACGACTCATTTAGAGGTCGTTCTCTTATATCTTGTGCTATAGTATTATGAGGCAACGCCCCCGATTACCTTTCCGCTGCGACATATTTTAGAGGTGTTAGAAAAAAACAAATGAAACCTTAAAAATCTTGCAAGATTAAAGATGTTGTAATATTAGACATGTATTATATCCTAAGTTGTTTTTTTCTATGAAAATGTTTATATTTTTTTTTTTTTGAACGGCAACTTTATTAAAAGAAAACTAGCAAGGAGCTAGAATTACAAAGAAATTAAAAAAGGGTGTTGAATCCAACTATCCCAACTAATAGAGTTTTTACCCCTAGCAATATACCAAGAAAAAGAACGCCTAACTATGTCTTCAAAAATACCATCTTTTCGAAGATTTGAATCAGAGAAGAGGAGATGGTTTCTATATGACCAGATACTCCACCAGGAAGTGTAAAACACTCCTTCCAGCACTTGTTTTGAACTTGATTGAAGCTGAACCAAATTAAACCAAGATAACCAAGATCGATACGAATATGTTTGCGTTAGGGGTTTTATGAAAATGTTTTATAGTTTAAGCCTTTAAGGATTTAAAAAAAATATTTTTGAATGGTAAGTTACTATTTATCCGTAGTTATTATTCATTATTTTCCTTAAATGTATATATTGTTAATGTTAATCGTGAGCACGGGGAGCGGTCGTACCAAACTCCTCGTGCCAAACTCAAAAAGTGGTGTCACGTCAGCAAAATAGAGTTTGGCACCAGAAATGCTATGGCACCAGATTCAGTGGCGTTGGTTTGACACCAGAATTCTGGTGCCAAACTTTTTTTTAAAAATTTTTTTAATTAACTATTATTTAAATAAACTTATTAAACTAAAATAAAATTGATTAAAATTAAAACATTACATTAAAAAAATATATAAATTAAAAGACATAAATTAAAATGCATAAATTAAAATACATAATTTAAAAAACATAAATTTAACGGCGTCGGTCGACTAGTTTGATGGTAGATATTCGGCTCGGATTCGTTCCGTTTGGACGTTGATGATACGGCGTAGGTCGTAAAACCCATCTCGCTTGTGTCGATTTGGAGAACTTTCAGTCTCCCGCAATCTTTTGACTTGAATCAACCGTCTTCAGGTCTTTGCTCTCTTGCGGATAGTACTTGCATTTTGGCCTTGGCGGTCTAAAGTCGTAATTGTACCGCCATAAACCTCTTGATAAGCGACCGGGTTGAGAACCGAGCTAGCGTCGAGTTTAGACCGGAACGTTGACTTTTTAGAGCAATTCGTTGCCACCCATGACCGAGAGCAACTCAATCATCTCCAAAATGGCCCATTCCTTGTCGGTACCTCAAAGATGACTTCTTCGTTGCAAAGTCGATTCGGGGTTTTTCCACTTGTGCCTATCTTTCAAAAAATTCCAAGCACTCTGGTGCTTAAACTCACCCCCGATGGTGGTTTCATACAATTAGAGCACCCTCGCCATATGGTTCTCATCGTTCTCCCCACTATGAGCAAGCGTTTCCTCTTGGTTAAACTTCATAACCGCGGCATTCATTAGAGTCCACTTACCCGTCAACATGTTCTTTGTACGCTCTTGGAAGCGTTTTTTTTAGCTTCTTGATTGTACACATCGAGATTTTGTACCAAAAAAGTCGTCACCTTTTTGATCACGACCTCGTTTTGAGATCCTCGGGAAATTTGAATGAAACTTTTTCGCCAAAAGCACTCTTCTGCTTGTGTCCACGCATGCGAATTCGTTCTTTGGGTTTCTTTCTCAACTTCCACATCTTTTTCCTTAGTTTCTTTTTGCTACCCGACTTCTACACCGCGTTAGACTTCGACGTCGGGGTTTGGAAGCGTTTTCCTCTTCTTCTTCTCGTTTTGTCAACTAGGGGGTGAGGTATGTTGTTCGAAAATCGTGGGTTGGGAAGTGGTGAATTGGTTTGATTGTTTTGTTGTTCATTTGCATTTGCATTTTTAAATTGGTGAAACAACATTTGTTCTTCTTCTTAGAATATTGAGGTTGAAATTTGGATAGTAGGCCTTTGGGTGAATTAATTGTTGAGTGGAACCGCCCCGTGATTCGAAGACGACCCCGGAATTTGATTGGTTGGGTCGGTAAGCATACCGGAAATTCAATTCAGGTTGGGATTCATTTTTTTGAGTGAAAGATGAGAGAATTGGTATAGAAATTGTGTGTGAAATTATAAAATATAAAGGGGGTATTTATAGGATTTTTAAAAGGGTAAAAATAGGGTTTTGGGGGTATTTTTTTCAAATATCCGCTCCCCCCAACGGCTATTTTTCAAAAAAATAATAAAAAAAATTATCGATCGCGTGAGCTGTTAGCCACGGCGCGAGAGTGCTTGGCGCGAACCACGGAGTGATGCGCCATGGCTCAATCTCGCGTCATGGCTTGGCACGAAGCCATAACACCACCACTCTCTCCCCTCATATAGCGAAGAAGGTAACAATGGAAATAAGAACCAAAGCGGTTGCAAAATGCTAATCTAGTTAACTTTGATAGTAAAAATAAAAACCAAAGATCCCCAAATCAAGAACCCTAAATTGAAAACCCCAAATCAAGAACCCTAAATCTCCAAATGAACGGGCCTCATCCAACATCCCAACACCCCAATTCCAAAAATCTCCACCACATCTCGATCACGATTTTTGTAACTAATTTTCCAACAACAGTGTCTTCTAATTTCTAAAGATCTATGGAAGCCTTTGTGATAGGCAAGGAAGTGATTCAATGTGTACATCGCACGAAAGTTATCTTAATCCAGGTCGTCGCTCGGATTTCGTTTCGTTTCATCAAAAACCCAGATCAAGCGAATCTATTGGAAGATCTAAACAAGATCTGGATTGGGAGTCATCATCTGTTTGCTTCAATTGCACGCTTCGATCGAAAACAAAACTCACAACCGAATCAATCTCATCAGAAACAATCGAATAACACTAAACCTCACGAAACGGGTCACGCTAGTCACACAATGGGAGGACGATCTTATGCATCTGTATTGAATGGTAAGGAGGGGACTCAAAAGCCAGTATTGGCTGGGCCAATAACAAAAAATATCACCCTCGAAAACTCTGATTTATTGGAATTATCTGATACTTCAAGTGTAGTTTCTAGCAAATGTTAAGGGAAGTTCATCTAATAATAAAATTTATCGCGTTTGTAAAAAAATAGGATCTCTGATTTCGAAGTGCAAATACAAGGGGGGAACCTACAAGTTTATTCAGTCACTGTAATCAATCTTATTTTAGCTAATAAGTTTATAGGTCCGCTAAATAAACAAAAAAAAACACCACTAAATGTCTATATCAATGTCACTAATTTAGCAATGAAGACGTGGTGTGCGTATGTAACATCGCAAATTAAAAAAAATGCTTTTGTGACTAGTCAAGACCACAGGATTTGTCTAAAGTTGTTTAACACCTTGATGTATTCATCAAATGGCCGATATCAAACGTATTTATCTCTTTCTCAAGTAGTTCAGCATTATGTAGTTTTTGCTGAGTAGATGTAGCGTCAAGTGATATGATCATTTGATGTAGCTACAAATGTCGACAAGCCTTCAACTTCTATTAAAGTTTCAACAAAGTTTATTCGCTAAAAAGAAAAAGTTTAAGGGTTAGTTTGAGTTACTGATTGCCTAGTTCCATCTTGGCCTCCCAATTAAACCTTTTTAGTCATATAACTTTTTTGACTTAGAAGGGCACTAAATATATTAACAAACCATGTAGGTACCCATTTAATGTAGTTAGTTAATCTAAATATATAAATGTGGTTATTTTTTAATCAGGTAGCTAGGAACAAAATCACAAAGTACACAATTGGTTAGTACATCATTTGTTAGATTTAGGACATTCACAATGCAATAGATCATTTAAAGATTTTATAAAAAAAATCATTTGATTCAGAAAAGTCACTTAAGATATAAAAGATTAAAAGGTACAAAATAAAAGGAGATATATATAGTTAAATAACACATATAACTTTGAGGTTACTCAATTTGTATACTAAAAACATTTTGACTCCAAATAGCAACAACATTTGAAAGACTTCTGTGGATACCACCTCATTCCAAGGTTTTCAAAATCAGAACCTATCTATGATTGTTTTCGTCTTTGTTTATCATGATCGTAAAATTAAACCAGAATCATTTTCTTATTAAACGTTGTAAAATTACGCAAATCCACACATCATTATATATCATATATTATGAAAATGTAGGTCAAAATTATAATTTTGAAGTGTTTAATACAATTAGCCACTTGTTTTCATATTTTACGAAACTCAATACATAAATTTGTAGTTTTTTAATTTGTGGGTCGAGAAAAGTAAGATCGGATCAAACGAGATCTTAAGATCCTATAGTCACGAGCGAGATCATATTAAGATCCTATCTCGCAAAAATCATACGTAAGAACGAGATCGTTTTTGTTTTATAGTATCGTAAAATCGTAAGATTTTAAAATTAGGATCGAGATTTTAACAATCATACCTCACTCACATAATAAATTTCTCCTTCGTAGTGCATAAAAATTTTAAAAATTCTACTAACTAAACTATCCACCTATAAAACATATGGTTATGTACCTACCAACAAACTTTTTAAAATTTTCACATCTAGGTAATTTACTTTCATCTAAACTTTTGAATTTGTTCCAAACTTCAATTTTTTGTCACATTTCTTTACTAGTTATCAGTTCATCAAGCAAAAAGCATTCCACATCAATTACTGTATTCCTTCTATAAAAATAACTTCGGTAATGGTGAGGTGAAAAATATTAACAGTCGTTAATATTAACCGTCGTTATTTAACGATCATTACGTAACGACCGTTAATTTTTTTTTAAAACTTTAATATTTAAAAATACTCCAAAAACTCGATAAAACTTCACCACATCTACCAAAGATCCCCAAATCAAGAACCCTAAATTGAAAACCCCAAATCAAGAACCCTAAATCTCCAAATGAACGGGCCTCATCCAACATCCCAACACCCCAATTCCAAAAATCTCCACCACATCTCGATCACGATTTTTGTTACTAATTTTCCAACAACAGTGTCTTCTAAAGATCTATGGAAGCTTTGTGATAGGCAAGGAGTGGTTGCAGATGTGTACATCGCACGAAAGTTATCAAAATCAGGTCGTCGCTTCGGATTCGTTCGTTTCATCAAAAACCCAGATCAAGCGAATCTATTGGAAGATCTAAACAAGATCTGGATTGGGAGTCATCATCTGTTTGCTTCAATTGCACGCTTCGATCGAAAACAAAACTCACAACCGAATCAATCTCATCAGAAACAATCGAATAACACTAAACCTCACGAAACGGGTCACGCTAGTCACACAACGGGAGGACGATCTTATGCATCTGTATTGAATGGTAAGGAGGGGACTCAAAAGCCAGTATTGGCTGGGCCAATAACAAAAAATATCACCCTCGAAAACTCTGATTTATTGGAATTATCTGATACTTCAAGTGTAGTTCTCGCAAAGGTAAGGGATGTTCATCTAATAATTAATATTTATCGCGTTTTAAAAAAAGAGGGATTCTCTGATTTCAAGTGCAAATACATGGGGGGACTCTGGCTCTGGATTGAATTCAGCAGTGACGAGTCAAGGTTAAAGTTTCAAAAAAATACGGAGATGGAATTGTATTTTACCCAACGAAAACTTGTTTCACATAATTTCATTCCCGATGAGCGAATGATCTGGATCGAAATAGATGGACTGCCACTCAATGCATGGACTACTAATGCATTTAAAAAGATAGCAGGCAATTGGGGAGAAACGGTTTTTGTAGATGAAGACGCTGATGAAAATATTGCAAATGGAAGGGTATGTATCAAAACAAAAATAAAAACTCACATCATGGATTCGTGTCTGGTTTCTATCAAGGGAGTCAGATACCAGGTTAGAGTTCGTGAGTTTGCAAATTGGGTACCTGATTTTGCTTCACTAGACAACATCTCACAACATGATTATGAATCAGAGGCGTCGGGAAATGATCAGGATATACATAGTATAAACGAGTCACAAGAAGAAGGGGAGATCAATGATAAGAAGGAGCAAATGGGTTACGAAATGAACGCTCCTGGTAAATCGGTGGACTCCTTTGAAGAAGGCGAGATCATTGGTGAATCGGATGATGGGTGTGTCAAGGATTGTATGGGAAAGAAATTGGACGATGATGTTGAAAAAGATATTGAAGATTGTTCTAACAATGTTACTGAGAAATGTGGGGTGGTAAATAATAATATGTCTAATAATGTGGAAGGTGAGATTCTTGAGGATCATTTTGATGGTGATCGTGGTAATGATACCATTGAAGATAATGCGGATGTTAACCCATCGACTAACGTCTCTTTGGAAGTTAATATCCCAGAAGTTGCAAATGATTCTAGCATTGTGTCTCCATCTACGCCCCCGGGTAATGATCTAAACATTGCTAAAGAGTCTTGTTCTACGTGGCTTGATTATGTTGGTCCTCTAATTACTGACGAGCTAGATTCTGAAAAACGCTGGAGCTATAGAGATCCCAAAGGGAATATTCAAGGGTCGTTCTCTCTCGCGCAATTACATATGTGGAAAGATTATTTTCCAAGCGATTTACAGATTTGGAGTTATTATGGCAATGTAAAAGAAACTATTCTCCTACACAATGCATTAAAGAGACGAACAAAGAATGCCGGTTAGATCTCTTTGCATTTGTGGTACGTTTCAACGGGTGTTCGGCTTCGTCCATGGGAGGTCTTTTTTTTAGGCGTCGCGTTGGGATCTCCCTTCTGATTTCAGTAGCCGTCGGTTTT
This sequence comes from Tanacetum coccineum, assembly GCA_026074375.1. Classification (NCBI taxonomy): domain Eukaryota; kingdom Viridiplantae; phylum Streptophyta; class Magnoliopsida; order Asterales; family Asteraceae; genus Tanacetum; species Tanacetum coccineum. The sequence continues at coordinate 23,515 of BQNB010044024.1, forward strand.
TTTTGCGTGTTTGTTTTGTATCGTTAGAACTTATTCTGTTTCTTTTTTCTTTTGTCTGTTGGATCGATTTGTGTGTGTCTTTTTCTTGCTAGCTTCTTACTAGCATTTTTTAATAAAATTTCTAATTGCCGTTCAAAAAAAAAAAATATTTAAAAATACTCCAACACAGATTTTACGTAATTTGTCCTTCAGATTTTACGTAATTGGTCCTTCATGTTCGTGAAGTATCCTTGGGGTTATCAAGTTACGATGATAGTCCATAAGGTTATCCGTCAGTTGCAAAGTTAGTCCTTAACGTAAAATCTCGTTAGTAATTATACTGTTGAATCTTGTTTGCTTTGTGTATGTAGTCTTATTCACACAAATACTTATGGATAACCCTGAGTGCATTGGGGCCTGAGATAATTTTACGCACAAATTGTGTCACACATTACATTTGTTATGCTTTTTGAGAATGTTAGAGCAAAAGGTATGGTGAGGAGCTTTTGCTCCTCATTTGGACCCCACATAGTGTCACCTCATCTCAACACTTCCACTTTAAAATACCTTCTCACTCATAACAAGTTTCGACCTCCTCATTTGGGCCCCACATATCCCCAATTTTATATTAAATCAAACGGATACTGCAACAACACATTGTCCTTTTCCTCCTCACTTCCCCGGCGAGCATCATTTTGGCGAGCCACCTTGATGTGGTGGCGAGGTGGTAGCGAGCTTTGGCGAGCTACCACCTCGGATATGACGAGCAAGCTCATCACCACACATTTCTCTCTTATTTAGTAGGTAAAGAAGGAGATATATGTATTCTAGTCTTTTAATAATTGCTAAAAATGTATTTTGTTGCAAACAAGTTTTGAAAACCCACGCTTCGCTGTGACGAGTTAGGGTAAAAAAATTCTGTTAAGGGTAAAGTTTGTTTGTCGCTTGGGTATGGGTCAAAGTGGGTCAACTTAGAAAACAACATCCATATAACTTTAATATGAAAACATGAAAATGTCATAGTGTGCATACTAAATTAGCCATTTGCATTTGGGCCAGATAGTAACAAAGAGAGCATTTACATAACTATAGTATCCTCTTTAGATATTATAGAGTAGTGAGGGTTGTGGAGGAACTATCGGCATGCGTTCATGAACGTGTGCTTCTTCTGCATATTATGCCTTTGCTCCATGCAGAACTAAGTGCACCATGTGTTCGTCTTCATTCCGGCAATGCAACAACACAGTCGGTTCTCTCCGTCTGAGTAAACCCTAAAATATACACTTAGTTAAACATCTTCAGAAACTGAATATATAAAATACCTTCTCGGTATCATTCAAGAATTGATTAGTTCAAAATGTGGCTTCTATTAAAAGCAGGCAAAGAAACACATATGTGAATCGAGATTAAAACCTTGTTATTAACATATACAATCTTTCTTTAAAATTTACGACTTATATAACAACATGTAATATACTCCAAATTTAACGAGGATAATGTTAACCCTAACAACTTTTGTTGCAAATATTCCCTACTCCTACTCCTAATGATCATCTAGAATCTGAAATTGATCCTATATAATCATATCCACGTTTCAATGTACCCGAAGTCTAAAAACTGATTACATAAAATAGCAATCCCAAACATCCCTAATTGGTACAAACTAAACACATTAATCAAGCTGTCAATTAAAAATGCATCCAGGACCTGATCCTAATTTGGAGTCATAATACTACTTTTTAATGCACACTTGCTACTTATTTGCTGCTGAGTTTAACTCATATTAGGTTCCATGTATAAACTAAGGGTGTTTGTTTTAGCTTTTTTATGCTAATGAGATTATATTGTTCGAAATAGTTATCAGAAGCCCATTGCTTTCTGCTTCTTTTCTAGGTTATTACTTAACATACAGATTCAAAACCAAAATTTGTGTATGCTAAACTAACCACTAAAAATAGTACACACTTTAAAACATTTTTTCTTTTAATCTCTAACAAACATCAACCCAAGAGCTGATAATATATTATACAAACAAATAAAAGACATCCAATTTCTTTTAAAAGGACTTACCTATCTTCTGCGCCTCTCGTCCTCCCTCAACGTACTCTAATATGCGGTCCGCTTCGGGATCCCCTAGTTAATTAGTCAATGTGGCCTGGAAATGAAGATGTAAGATTTGTACCTATTTAGTATTTGTTACGTTTAATTTATAGCCTAGAACTATAATAGGTAGTCCTATAACATTTTCGTTTTCCCATTCCTTGTATGCATTATAACACACTTTGGACAAGTTTTGACCCATTTTTGTTTTAGCTTTATTTATTTACTTTACGTGTTAGACATGTTAGAAGGAAGGTAATCCAAATCGAGCCATTCATAAGTAAATGGGTTCAATTCACCACATGTACCTTATAAGGTAAAAGACATGTGGGTGAAGCATATAGACTAAAAGTACTCGGAGAAGAACTTCATGAAGTGCAACTACAACCAATGCCACCTGTTGAGGCACAAAGACAATAAAGTAAGAAACTTTGATATGAAAAATATTAGAAGAATTTCCAAAAGGTTGACACGGAATCTAAGAAATTTATAAATGAACTTCGAGTTACCTATCGGTGCTTCGAAAGGAGAACCAACAAAATTCTGAATTGGTTGAGCGGATTGAAAAGGCACATAAAGGGAAGGATACATATATAACCAGAAAAAGCTAGTTAGTGATTGTATATAATGAATTCAAGCTTAGACGAAAATTTTCAATGTAAGAAACCTTATAATCTTAGATATGGCAATACACATTTAAAATAAATTTACATGAGTAATTTCGTTGAGTGTCACTACGCGTACCTAATCTGTTTATAACTGAATGCTTCTCTAGGGTCAGATGAACAGTTCTTAATAACTAAATTAGGAATAGATGCAATAGAATGTAATTTTGTTATATGATACTTATGTGTCATTTCAGACATAATTCCTAAATAATCAATATTTGTCGGTCACTCAAACAACTGATTATAGCAATAGAGCAAAACAATTATCCGTAGCACATACATACTTGGATTTTGCTACCAATCATAACTAAATTAACAAAATATGTTATTGTGAACCAATAATTGACAAACAAAACAATGGAATTATATTGCCAAAGTTGTACAAAGTGCAAGTACCTACTGAAAAGTTTTCACTTACCTAACTATAGTTCAAAGTATTTTATAGCCTCTCACAATTCTACCCGCTCAAACTTTAGCGTCTTACGGCACAAATGTTGTCACTTTATCCTTCCTGCTCCCTATGTGAATAATCTGCACATTAATAGAAACAAATGCATCAAAATACTATCGCAATGAGCGTATACAAAATTACAAACCATTTCATACAAAGAAACCAAGAATGAGATGCATATAACTTAAGACATACCTCTTGAAAATCTACACATTGAACAATATAAAATTTTGAAGATTTTCTTTTCCCTTCTTTCTCAGCAACTCGGTGACAAAGTCCAATGTATGCATCCTTGATGTAGAGTGAAAACACAGTATGATAAAAAGTGTTTGCTAATCCATAACATTACGAAGTGAAACATGTCATTTTTCAGGATTGGTCGGGCTTCGTTGAATCTTTTGTTCTCGTTTGAAAACTAATTATTGTGAAAATACAAAAACGGATAAGGAAGTTGTAAGCATTCAAAATAAGTAGTAGGTGACTTTCAACCCAAGACTCGTTCACTATTGAGTAACTGTTTTTATTTGACACACTTGACCCGTTTAAGATAAAACACAACCCATATTGAATGATATGACAGACCTGAAGATGTGACTTTTCAGATGATAGAGGGTGAGGCCTTTTACCCTATTGTTTTCATAATCATCTTTGGCGTTGCTTCTGCAGCAAGTAAAATAAATAGCACAATGCAAAATAGGGTCAAGCATATAACAATAAAGGCTTACCTTCGGCACCAAAACATCTATAGCAGCTACTGTTATGAGGTCAGGGTTGACTTTCATGTAAAATCCTTTGATCCATTTTGGATAGTTGTAAACAATAACAGGGGTCTCAAATTTCTTCTCTATCAAGTATCTATAAAACAGAAAATTATAAAACTATTACAAACATTGTGCCTGTAAATCTGTCATGGAAACTATCTTCCATGATAAGATACTACCTTTCATGTTTGGATGCCAAATCAATTCCCCATTTAACTTTCTTCTCAAACTCATGGCCCTTAGAGACAACTTCCTCTAAAACTTCAATAGCTTCTGTATATGAAAGGCGAATAAAGTTGGTTGAAGCCACCATTTAGTCACTGAATAGCATTTGTATCGTACATCTCAAAGAGTCAATCACCTTTCTTGCAATGACATAAAATCTGTTCTCAAGAGCATGCTCAACAAACGTAAACCATTCTTCATATAAAACATGCATCTGGTGATCGCTAACAGAGTTAAGTTCTCGCATAACCAATACCTCGTATCTCAGAGCCAAGCAACTCTGAAAAGAATGAAGTTAATAAATATCAGCTAGACATACATATCAACCAATAATACATAAAAGCGTCGTTACTAAAAATTATAGCAACTTTAGTGTGCAAACTAAAAAGAAAAAGTATGTGAGCTCCATGTGTGAAGCTTGATGCTTATTAATCTACCAACCATTTGTCAACATACATAAAGAAAAATCAGAAATTTCAATCAAAAATAAGGCAACGATCTCAAATAACGTGTATGAAAAGTGAAAATATTGGTAGTTGTAGATATCTTTTTGCAGTCAAAGCAAATTGGAGTTCTATCGCCGATCCAATGAGATAGCGATGTTATATTATGAATACCCCATAAGTAGATGTGGAAAATCTTGCCCATATGGTAATTCATGGGCTCTTTTGGACACTTTTTTTTAAGTTAGGGGCACTTTTTGCCCATCAATTATTATTGATGGGCGCTTATGGGCATATGTAAAACATTAAATGGGAGCTTATGGGAACATGTAAAACACTAAATGGGCTACTGGGCGGATATTCTTTATTTAATAGTTCTTTTTGCCCGTCACTTTTTCCAGCTTTCAAGCACGTATTATTATATTTGATTTATATGCTTTTGTACGTTTTCGTTCGTTTTTTTACGTTTTCGTCAGGTTTTTTACGTTATCGTCTGTTTTTTACGTTATCGTCCATTTTTTACGTTTTCGTCTGGGTTTTTACGTTTTCGTCCGTTTTTTACGTTTTCATCCTTTTTTTTACGTTTTTGTCCGTTTTTTACGTTTTTGTTCGTTTTTTACGTTTTCGTCTGGTTTTTTACGTTTTCGTCTATTTTTTAACGTATTTGTTCGTTTTTTTGCGTTTTCGTCGTATTTTATGTTTGCGTCCGTTTTTTACGTTTTCGTCTGTTTTTTCGTTTTCGTCCGTTTTTTACGATTTCGTCTGGTTTTTTACGTTTTCGACTAATTTTTTATGTTTTCGTCCGTTTTTAACGTTTTCGCCCGTTTTTTAGGTTTTCGTCCGTTTTTTTACGATTTCGTCTGCTTTTTTATGATTCGTCTGCTTTTTTACGTTTTCGCGTGTTTTTTTTACGTTTTTTACGTTTTCGTCCCTTTTTTACGCTTCCGCCCGTTTTTTTACGTTTTCGTCTGGTTTTTTACGTTTTCGCCCGTTTTTTAAGTTTTGGTCCCTTTTTTTTACTTTTTTGTCGGTTTTTTACGACTTCGTTTGGTTTTTTGCGATTTCGTCTGGTTTTTTACGTTTTCGTCCGGTTTTTACGTTTTCGCCCGTTTTTTTTACGTTTTCGTCCGTTTTTTATATTTTGTACGTTTTCGTCTGTTTTTTACATTTTCGTCCGTTTTCGTCTGTTATTTTTACGTTTTCATTAGTTTTCTTACGTTTTCGTACTTTATCTTCCGTTTTCTTACGTTCGAAAACAGTCGCAATCCTACGAATACGGATGAAATCGTTCCAAAACGTAAAAAACCCGAAGAAAACGTAAAAACGTACGAAAACGTAAAAAAGGACAAAAACGTAAAAAAAAGTATGAAAACGTAAACAAACATAAAATAGGACGGAACATACGAAAGCGAACGAAATCGTACGAAAAAGGTCAAAAACGTAAAAAAACGGACGAAACGTAAAAAAACGTACAAAAACGGACGAAATCTTACGTAAAAGGGCGAAAACGTAAAAAAGGACGAAACGTAAAAAAACAAACGAAAATGTAAAAAAACGTACGAAAACGTAAAAAAACGGGCGAAAACGTACAAAAACGTAAAAAAAGGCGAATACGTAAAAAAACGTATGAAAACGAAAAAAACGGACGATATCGTAAAAAAGCGGTCGAAAACGTAAAAAACGGACGAAAACATAAAAAACGGACGAGATTGTAAGAAAACGGGCGAAAACGTAAAAAAACGTACGAAAATGAAAAAAACAGACGAAATCGTAAAGAAACGGACGACAACGTAAAAAACAAACGACAGCTTAAAAAAATGGACGAAAACGTAAAAAAAACTATTAAATAAATAAGATTCGTCAAGTAGCCCATTTATCCAATTAGTGCCCGTTTTGGCCCGCGCCCATTTTAGCCTGCGCCCGTTTTAGCCCGTGCCCGTTTTTCCCGGTGCTCGTGCCCGCCCGTTTTGCCACCTCTAGGACCATAAGTAGTAAGGTGTGTGATTTTATGATTCAAGTTTTAAATTTATATTTTGCCGACTTAACCAAATACAACACTTTAACGGGCAGTGTACCCGATCGATGGGAGAGAGTTTAGTGTTAAGTTGGGTGACTCGAATCATTGGTGTGCGAAGTTCAAAATATTTTTAATTTATTAATACTTTGGTTTTTCTAATCTAAGTTAGTCTAATCTATGCTAAACCTATGTTAATCCTAAATCTAGTGGATAAGGGGGGTTTTCAGCCTGAGAAGATCAGCACAGAGTTTTGTGGTGACTAAAACCAATTCCAAGACACTTTTAAACCACGCAAGCAATTAACAGAAGTTAAAAGAAGCGTATTGCCAAATATATGAAAATTGTATTAACATTTATGAATCCAATCAGTAATGTTGGTTTGTTTTTTAGTGCAATGATTAATTATCTCGAAGCGGCATTCATTCTTAAAGGACTTAGGGGGGACTCTTCCTAAACTGGGGACACATTGAATTCTGTCACAATTAAACGCATCCGCATAAAGCATCTTTTGTGTAGTTATTATCTATCTTAGGGATTTAGGCAATGGTGATATTGTTAATCCCTAGCCATAAAGACTTTACCCACTTTAATGCTTAATGGTAAGGCATCGTGTCAACCCTATTAACATTAGGGCTACCCGGATTACCAGAACTTGTTCCGAAAGGTGGTGGGATAGGTGGTATGGTTCCAGACATGATTGGATCTTGATTTGTTTAAAACAAAGAACAGTTTCTAAAAGGTTTTATAAATAGACACTGCTCTGATACCAATTGAAAGTCCCAATTAACATGTCTATATGGAATATAACACTTATCTAATGTAAATAACACAAGTAATAAATTTTCAATCGTGTAATGCTTTATTGATTAAGAATCAAAGCATTACAATGTGCTATGGATCGCACAAGTTGAATGACAATGTATGACCACCCTTTGAACAAGTAAACTTGATAGAGTATCAAGTTTACAAGCGAACTTATATAGCCAGCTGATAGGATCAGAGGTCTACGGATTAAGTTCGACAAAGTAGTAAATGTGTATGATAACAACAACAATAAAAGCGATAGCATTTACTCCTTACAACATTCTCTATTTATACTAATACGAGGTTGCATCCTTAGTGGGGGTAGTTGCAACGTGTCAAGATTCTAGTGGAGGACGTACGAGGAATTTAATGCACGTCTAATCTTGGAAACTACCCGCCCATACTTTAGTTAACATTTCTGCTAACTGTTCACTATTTTACCAACTTCGTACTTGGTACAGACAACTAAAATCACATTTTGTCGCGCCTTTAGGAGATATTGAGTTTCCCGCCTAAACATCAGAGAACACTTTAAGCTCAGCTTGTTCTTCTTCAAAAGGTAAAAGGATAGTCTGATTATTGCCACATCTGACTCACCTTAGAACCTCAGCGTATTCCTTCTACATACCAGCTGATATCTATCTCAGCTGACGAGTATGTCTTCAAGTAATCTTTGACTTCCTTGACGATGTCTTTGACTCGAATTCGTCTGATGTTGCTCTCTAAGGATTTGCACTCAGAGAGTCCTTTCATTACCTCTGAGTCCACCACTCAGAGGTTCTTTCATTACCTCTGAGTCCACCACTCAGAGGTTCTTTCATTACCTCTGAGTCCACCACTCAGAGGTTCTTTCATTACCTCTGAGTCCACCACTCAGAGGTTCTTTCATTACCTCCAAGTCCACCACTCAGAGGTTCTTTAATACTTAGCCTAATTTCTATTTAAATCTAGGAGCTGATTACTGGGCACTGAATCGGCCTAACAATCTCCCCCTATTTGAATATAAATTATGCTAAGGTAATAATTATTTTAAGTGAGTACACAGCTTCTTCTTACACATAATTGACAGAAGGATTAACAAAAGAAACTTCATTGAATTTATTACATTTTAGCCCAAATCATCTAGGTTCTTTTCTACATTCTCCCTAGCGTTTGTACAATCACTCCTAGCCTCTATTACATAGATTATCTTTCTAAACATCTCATCAGCAATCTATGAGTCAACTTTGATTTGGTTATGAATGCGAATTAGCTAAATAATAGGAGTTAGATGAAACTCACTTTCTCTTTTGAAGGCTATATCCGTATTCCTGTTCATGAAGAAGATTCCTGACTCGGGTTCTTTGATGACAAGGCCTTCGATCGACACGATCTCTGTTCCTGTGCATCCCATCAACAGTGATGTTTTCAGTCACAAAGGCTTCTTTGAGAAACTCTGTCCTTTTCCTTTTCTTTTCCTTAGCTGTCATTCTAAAAGTTTCAAGTGCTAGAGGTGGAGGAAGTCCTAGCTTCTTAGCCTAGTCCATGACCCATTGGAATTTTGCTCTTAGACTCTGCAACAACATATCGTTTGATTTCCTAGTTTTTTTGGATGCCAGGGCATGAACCTCCAGCCATTCACTGAAGCCCAACGACTTTAGTCTGAAGTTAGGATGAACAATGAGATTCAGAGGATTGTCGCCTCTGGTGATCTTCATAGTTGCCTCCTTGTTTGTATTGACAACATAGCTGATCTTTGTAATTGGCAAAGGATCAACTCTAAAGGAGATCTGATGATTGTATTCTTCCAATATCTTGGCTTTCTTTGCCTCATGTTCAGACCATTTCTTAGCCTGAGCCTTCAATGTGGCTTGATTGAACATCTTCCTCAGTTCTTGCTCTAGTTATCTTTTTGCGCTTTCAGATCACTTATCCTCTTTAGTTCTTTGACTTTATTCTTGAATTATTCTTGGGACAGAGTTCCCTTTGGGGTAATGAAGGACTTTAACTTTGGCATTTTAGGGATAGAACCTCCTTCTTCTTGATAAGTAACAAGTTCGTTCATTTGTTCTTTCACAATGGCAACATGTTTGCCCTTGGCGAGATCTCTGGGAGGTGTGGGTTCTCTAGGAGGAGTTGGTGAGAAATTTGAGGAAGTGGTTCCAAACAGCTAATCGGTGAATTCATGAAGAGACTTGTGTTGTTCTCCAGGCTTCAGAAGATGCTTTAGGACAAAGGTGTTCAGAGGGATTATATTAGGAATGGGAGTTATGATGTTAAATCTTTTTGATAAGGGCTGCTTGTCAAGATCATCATCATCCATTGAGACAATTCCTTCTGACTTCTTTTCCTATGGGTTATGAAAAACCAAAGCTTTTCCTTCATTTAGTACAACTTGAGCTGATGGTTGCTCCCCCTGAACAATATCAACAATGTTGACCCCTGAGATTTGCTCCCCCTTAGTTTGATCAAGGTGTTAAGTACTTTTTCTTTAGCAGGGTTGTTTTTCTCTCACTTCTCACCCTCAGCATTAGCCTTTTTAATGACTTCTGCTGCCTTTAAGAGGGAAACTATATCCTTAAACATAACCCTGAGATCTTGAACATGTTGGGAGTTGGAAGCCACAGTGGATGCATAAAAAGACAGCTTGTCCCGAACTTCTTTTATCCCTTTTTTGACCTTTAGCCTGATGGATTTCCTCATGTTCTTGTGAAGGGATTTGCTCAACTCCTTCTGAAGTAAAACAAATCTCTGACTCTCTAGTTTGTTAAAGGCATTAAACTCTTTATACATTGGTTTCAGAAGAAGATTAGGAAGCTGGTCTTGTAAGTTCTTCTGAACCTGTGCCTCAACGTGAGATAACACCTTTGCAATGGATTCTAAAACAGAACTTTTGATGGAGTCCTTAAACAATTGAGGAAGACTATCTTTCAGAGCATTTGAGAGAAAACTAGGCAGCTGTTCTTTGAGAGTGTTAGAGACAAGGGATGGCAAGGATGACTTGAATTCAGCTGAGACTTGTTGAACAATAAAAGACTCCATATCCCTAAGTTTTAAATGAAGAGAGCTGACTTCTTTACGGATATGATCCATATGATCTGGAAGAATGAGACGTTCAGCGGAAGCATCATCATCTTGGAAATGTGGTTAGATTTAGACACTTTATTTTTGTGAGTATCGTCAGAGTCAGCAGTGTCAAATCCTGAGACAGATCTCAGGTCATCATCAGGCATTGATAGTAGGTCAGAGTCAGAGTCCTCATGAATATCAACTATTTCTTCAGCGTCATGCATGGTTTGATCTTGCAGTTTAGAGATATGGCTGGTTAAGAAAGACTTTACAACCTTGATTTCTGACTCTATGTCATAGGGACTTTCGAGAGTTTCTTAAATAGCTTTGTTAAGTTTATTAACTTCATCCATCAGCTGCTCAACTGTGGGAAACTCCAAAGATTGTTCCTTAGCTACCTCCTCTATAGCCACAAACTCAACATCCTTTTCTTCCTCAACATTTTGGTCTAGTACCTGCATAAACTTGTTAGATAAACATTGTGAATTTGTAATGAGGTTGAGGATCGTCATTCGCTGCCCCTAAGAAGACTGGGTGTAATTATCCAGTCCCCTCTAAAGTCCTAAGACTTTGGGACTTTTTTCATTGTGAGTTTGTAATATAGAGAAGGATCGCCATTCGATGCCCCTAAGAAGACTGGGTGTGATTAACCAGTCCCATCAAAAGTCTAAGACTTTGGGACTCTTTTCGTTGGTTAAGTGGACCTCTGAGTCTGAGTGAGTAAAGTTCATACATAGGTTAACTTTCATGCACGGACGGGTTAATCCAGCAAAGTTTAGAGTTTTCAGAGTCAACTATCAGACGTTTTCAGCCTTTCAATATCATCCCTTAAGTGCAGACACAGAGTGTACAGAAGATATGGGAATGTAAGTGATGACTCTGACTCTCTATTGGGTCGGGGGTAGCCCTTAACTTCACCTCTCTCTCCTAGAGAAGTTTGAGAGTGTTTTCTTGCAGTGCCCCTGATATTCCTTAAGATACGTATCAAACAAATAACCCTCAATAATATATATATATATATAGGGGGACTTTATTTTCAGAACCAAAATAAGTGCGAGAACTGTGAGAACTCCTCTAGACCAATCATAATTTTTTAAATATTATATATTTTTATTTAATTCAAAAGGGTATAATGGTAAACAACATTTTTATATTATTTTTGATTTTTTTTAAATAAATCCCAAATTTTTAATACCTTAATTTTCAGAATTTTTTTTACTTTTTAATTTTCGGAATTAAAAATAATTTTTTTAGTTTTTTTATTTCACTTTGCATGTTTGGAAAAAGAAAGTTGCATATATGTTTTTAGAAAATAATTTTTCTATTTAATTTTTAGAATAAATTTTTCAACATGCATGTTTTTTAATTTTTTTATTTAATATATAGAATAAATTTTTCAACACGCCTGTTTTTCAAATAGTATGGTGCATATATGTTTTTTAAAATAATGTAAATTTATAACAAACCAAGAACATAAATGTTATACACAAAACTCGATATCAATTGAAATAACATTAAATTACAAATTTCTAAAAAGTTGAAAATACATGAATTTAATCAATTTATACACGTGCATAATAATATTTAACGCAAACGGACATATGTGCACCCTCATTGTTATCAACATTTTAGAAGTCGGACGTATATGCACACTCGTAGTCGTCAACATTTTCAGAAGTCGAACATATGTGCACACTCGTTATATTCAACATTTTCAGAAGGCTGACAAATGAGCACACTCGTTGTTGTCATCATTCGTTTAATTCGATTACACCTGATACAAAGAAAAGTATAAAAGTTAGCAACATTAATCTTTATTAGAATAGAATCACAAAGAAAAGGATATTTCATAACACTACACGGTCATCAAAGAAAGAAAAGAAATAATAAAATCTTGTCATGAACATGAGAAACGCATAAAACATATATGCGCACTCGTAAAACATATATGCACCAACACTCGTACACACATACTCGTACACACGGATTCGTAAAACATATATGCACACTCATAAAACATATATGCACCGTCACTCGTACACACGGATTCCTCAAATCCGATTCATATAAAATAAACCACACACATTCTTCATATAAACCTATATTTGAACACTTATAACACATATTACTC
>BQNB010044025.1:6294-29254 GCA_026074375.1 Tanacetum coccineum
TATAAAAGTTGATGGTGGATCTACGAATAAATGATACGTGCCCATGATGGTGTGGATTTATTTGTTTGTTTTGTTTTTTTTCTTTGCTTATCAAGTTTATTTTCCTTTTTATTAAAAAAATCATTTTATTTTATTTTTATTATATCTTTGAGAGAATACTTTGAATTATTCTCTGTTCTAGTGATAATTTGAATTATCTCGTAATTTGTGTTGGTGAGAATACTTTAAATTATTCTCCATTATAGGGATACTTTGAATTATCCCGTAATTTATGTTGGTGAGAATACTTTGAATTATTCTCCATTATAAGGATACTTTGAATTATCCCGTAATTTGTGTTGGTGATTTGTACTAAGGTCACAAGTTCCCTTCAATTGTGCAAGGTCCCGAGGTTAAAAGTGTCGTACAAGGTCACGATTTCCTTTGTTCCAGTTGTTCATGTCTTGTTTTGTTTTAATTTTCTCCTATTCTAGTTTACTACTCCAGTCCGAGCTTTCGCCATTTCGCCGCTCGGACTGCGGGGGAGTATTAGAGGCTAAATAAGCCCAAGCCCGGTTGTGGGTTTTGGGTATTAGGGTTTCACTATTATAAATATTGGTTGATAATAAAGTTACACCAACAGGTTTATTCAATGTCTATCATTAAGTACTATATTAATATATTATTAACATGGACTGCAAAATACTAAATATATAATTTATTAACTTTTTTAACACTTGGGATGTTAATCGAACGTAAACGAACAAGATAAATGAGCGTAATCGGACAGACATAATCGGACGTTTACGAACGTAAATGAACGAACGAAGTGTTTGTTCACGTTCATTTATCTAACTAAATGGATCCAAAAACATGTTCGTGTTCGTTCATTTATTAAATAAACGAGTTTCTCGCCAAACGATTTGCGAATGGTTCGTTGAACGCTTAGTTCGTTTACACCCCTAACTAATATCATTGAAACTAATGAAATGAAATATACAGTACATGGATTTCCAATTGTTGGTTTAGATATATAACTATCAAGGTCTCATTATGTTCTAAACAAGTCATGTAGGGTGTTTGGATTTGTGTTTTAGTGTTGATTATATGATTATTGTGACTTGAAGTCGAATAAAGTTAGAATATATGAATACTGCAACAAAACAGATTAGGACTTCAAATAATTTATTGCAAGAAAACTGATTATCTAAGGAAAAATTTAAAATGGCTTATCTAGATTTTTTTTACCTCGAGTTTCCATTCGTGTCGAAGATCATTTGTGCTTAATTTGTACACTTCTAGGTTTGAGTTAGACATGTGATTGGAGTTTGTGAACTCAGCTCTCAAACGTGTTGAGGAACTACTAAACGGCATTAACAACCGTTCAGTTAGTTCAGAGGGTTCCATTCATGTCGAAGATCATTTCTTAGGTCTTATATTATTTTATCCCTGCTGGTTAGTTATGAAAAAGTTGATATAGTTTTATGTTTTGCTGTTACATATATATTTTAACGGATACATGTAGCTCTGAATTTATGCTGTATTGAGCATTTATATGGTGATCATGGACTTGAAGTGATGGAAACACTGCGTAAAAGCCCATCTACTGCGGTACGTGTTATATTAATTCGTATGAAGCAGAAACAAGAAGAGTGGATAAAGTGTCGAGAAGATTTTAACAAGGTCTGTGCAAACATATTTGCAAAGAACCCTTACAAGTCACTTGATCACCGAAGTTTCTATTTTAAGCAGCAAGATTCAAAGGATTTGAGCACAAAATGTAAGTGAATCTTATTTCTACTAGTTATGGTTTTTTTTTATTATAATGAAGATCCTATATGTTTCTCTATTACTATATGCTTAGTGGCTGAGATAAAAGAAACAAAGGAAAAGAGCCAGAAAGATGATGATGTGCTCTATAGTGTTGCTGCTGGAAGTAGACACTCTATGTGCCACATCTTGAATATGACTTGACTGACAAGGATATTCATGTTGATTTATTTAAAATTATTAAGTATTTGTGTGAAGAGGTTTGCTCTACCAAAGAACAAGTGAATCAAGTATTGAAGCTTTGGACTACCTTCTTGGAGCCAATGCTCTATGTTCCTTCTCGACCTGAAAATTCTGATAATGTCGAAGATGTCGAGATATCTACATGTGGTGCAACCAGAAATGAAGGTGAGAGTGATGGAAGCCCAGGAGCTGATAGTGTTACTTTTAATAATGTCAAACAAGGAAAACCAGCTTGCAATGGTGATGATAATGTTTCACCAAAAAGAGTAGATTCAAGCAAGGTAATTATGGTAAATGGTGGTACTTTACCCAAAGAAGATGGATCAAGAGTAGAAAAAGATGTTAAGAACACATGTATTAGGGATAAAGCGCCAGCCGTTGGTGTTGTAAATGATAATGTTCTTCCCAGAAGTAGCACGGAGTTATCTGGTAAGTATACTTGACATTTATCATGTCTCTAACTTTGATTTGTATACAATCAAGTGCTATTGCTGAGCCAGTTTTGTGGATTTTGTTACAAGGGCGTGATGCAACTCCTAGACCACGTAATGTTCATGATGATGGCCATGAAGCCAAGTCAAACATTGATGACGTTCCATCATCTCAGGTTTGAATGTAACGTATAGCCGTTGCTTTCACGCCTTGAAATGAATTATCTCATATTTTTTCTTTTTCTTTTTATCCTACAGCAAGGTGATACCTCAAGAACTCCACCCGTGGCAAATAGAAATTTTGCTAAATTTGAGAAAGAAGAGGGAGAGTTATCACCTAATGTTTATTTTGATGAGGCTGATTTGGCTGCATATGGTGATCATAATGGGTCAAATGCTAAAGCAAAACATAGCATGGAGATTGATGCAGATGCTGATGACGAGGACAGTAAAAATGTTCTGGAAGGTGGTGATGATGTGTCAGGCAGTGAGTCAACGGGAAGATCATGAAGATGGAGACCGTGATGATCTTGATGGTAAAGCAGAAAGCGAAGGAGAGGCCGAGGGGATAGAGGATGCAAACTTTATTAGTGCAGATGGCACATATTCAGATCATATTTTGCTAAGTGCAAAACCACTGGCAAAACGTGTGGCTTCTCCATTACATGATGGTGGGAAAAAAGATTGCAACGTTTTCTATGGAAATGAATCATTTTACGCGCTTTTTCGGCTCCACCAAGTAAGACTACAGTTTGCTTAATTCTTTTTCTTCAAATCAAGATTATCTGTCTAGATTTTTAATAGTATATTTTTGGCAGGTATTATATAACAGGCTATTGTCAGCCAAAGTCAATTCAACATCTGCTGAATCAAAGTGGAGAGCTGCCAAGGACAGCTCCCCACCAGATTTGTACTCCAGGTAATTCAGTTGCATGTGTTATCTTTCAATCACAATCTTATAGCATTACTTATTTTAGTTTTATGTTACTTTGCAGATTTATGAGTGCCCTATACAATCTGCTTGACGGGTCTGCTGATAATGGAAAATTTGAAGATGATTGTAGGGCCATTCTTGGAAATCAATCTTATGTGTTGTTTACATTGGACAAGCTAATTTATAAGCTTGTAAAACAGGTATGTATCTATATACGGTTTTATTCTTATTTATAATTTCAGCCCGGTAAAGGTTTTGGTTAACTCTATTTTGGATGCAGCTCCAAAATGTGGCAAGTGAGGAGGTAGACAACAAACTTCTTCAGCTTTACAAGTATGAAAGATCTCGAAAGCCTGAGAAATTCATTGATTCTGTATACTATGAGAATGCACATATTCTTCTTCATGATGAATACATATACAGATTTCAGTGTGTAAGCTTTCTCACACTGTATCTCACTTTTTTGTCCTTTTGGGCATTCTAGCGATTTTTGGTTTATGTTTTCCGTATGTTTTGCAGTCATCTTCCCCAGTTTGTTTAACCATCCAGCTGATGGATGATGGCAATGAAAAGCCTGAAGCCGTTGCCGTTTCTGTGGATCCTAAATTTGCAGCATATCTTCACAGTGATTTTCTTTCAATTCCGCCTGAAAAAAAGGAGTCTGGCATTTTTTTACGGAGGTAATACATCAGCAATACTCCTTGTGACCTTAAAAGAACATGGAATATTTTACTGAAAATGTAAAAGACAAGTGAACCTTTTTTTACACTTTATACCATGTATATCTAAGTTCAATAATTTTTATCAAGGACTCGTAACTTTGAATGAACGCTCAAAAGTATATAGATTATATAGAAAATAATAAAATGACATCTGTATTCTATGGTTTCTATCTATGATACTAATTGCCTTTGGAGTATTCTTGATTGGCCATTCTTGAGTTATGCAGGAGGCAATCATTTCATCCGTTTCCTAATGATTTCCTAATTCTATAATGTGCAGAAATAAAGGCAAATTCTCGGCCATGGATGAATCTTCTTCTATGTCAGCTGCCATGGAGGGTGTACATATGGTCAATGGTTTGGAGTATAAGATGTCTTGCAGCTCCTCTAAGGTACTTGTTTTCTTTATTAATTATTAGGGCCGTCTGACAGGTTCCTTTAGGGCACCGGTCTAATTAAATATAATGCCAATTTTGAGTTTATTAACTTGTAAATTACATACAGGTAAGGTAATCTATTAGCGTAGTTGATGTGTATGCGATTTATTCCCAAAATTTACTGTTCATGGCCTTATGCGAGCATTGGTCACTTCCTCCTCTTGTTTTCACCCTTCAACTTTATGAATATCTTCTATTTATTTGTTGGTGCAGAATAAATAGCGTTTCATCTATCCCAACTTGAACCCCTCAGATAAATTATTCTTATTAAGAAATTCTAACTCCTGTGTGGGCATAAAACCTTTATATGGTCTGACAAAATCACTGCCTTTTTGGGTCATGAAGCAAGTAATCTTAATCTGCTCCTCTTGTTACCTTGTTTTCGAATCATATATTTCTTCGGGAAAACTATGCACCGTGTCATAATTTGGCGTTCTTGAAACCATAATTCCTTTTTTATGGAGGGACTTGTATTCTTAAACTCATTTTCATTTACTTATGTAGGTCTAGGCATATGAAATATGGCACCATGCCATAACCAAGTGGTTCACCTAAATTTTTGCGCACATCAATCTCTTGCCTCTAGTATAGCAAGTGAACTGTAATGGTTGATTCCACTAGGCTACAGGATTCAGAATTGGTTTTCGAGATTTATCTGGTTTGGTATGCTAGCACATCAGGTGGAGATAGATAACTACCTGCCATTTTAATTGATAATAAACAGAATATCCTAGTTCAGCACCTTTCCCCAAAAGTTCGTTTTTGACATTTCGTCTATTTTAGTAAAAAACTATTGGTTGCGCTAATATTTCAGCTTTAAATTTGAACAAGACTGTCTGTTGCTGAGTGCAGTTATTGTTTCATGCTTTATTGGAGTATATATCTGTGTACAACAGAATACATTTGGTCAGCATGTCATATCCCTTGATGAAACTTTTATCTGCTTTCTAATCAGTTGAGTGCTGGCAGATCTCCTACGTCCTCGATACCGAAGACATCTTTTATAACGAAAAAAGAAAAAGAGGAAAAGTCTCCAGAAGCAGGTCATCATCATATCAAGCCCATGGCCAGGCAAAAGCACAACGGTTTCACAGATTCTTAGAAACCACTATACGGTAGCACTCAATGCCATTTCTCCATGAACTTCAAGGTACACTTCTACATTTATGTTATTTGAATCACAAAATTGAAATGCATAATCTGTCCCATGACAATTTCAGCATCTGAAATTTATCCAAATGTCAAACGTCACTCCTCCAGTACATTATTGGGATGATGACCCCATCAGTTTGTGTCATTATATTTACCCCCATCATACACTATTTCATAATTGCTATAATAGGTGGTTCTTTTTTAAATGGAAACATAACCTCAAAATCTAATGCTGAAAGAGGTTGCAGTTTCGACAAACTGGCTAAATAGATATTTAACTTAAAGGGGGCCAAGTGGTTGAAAGTCATTTATAATACTTTAGCACATACAACCTTATCAGTTGCTGTATTCGAAGATTTAGATTATTTCTGTAACCATCACCAAATGGCCTAGTGGTAAGGCTATTGACCTCCTCACATGAGGTCAAGGGTTTAAACCTCACTAGATACACATTTGGGGTGGCAAGGGATGGGTCGGAAACGGTCACAGGGATTGGGCCGCATTCATCTGAATCAAAGACTCGCGCTCTCCGGGTAACATGAACAGGAAAACCTCATCCGGTTATTCGTTTTTTTAGATGTTAGAAAATGACAAAGAAAAAATTGTAGTGGTTGTGGGTGGGAGTGTGGGACCCTATCCAATATGACCTATAGCAAGCTCTTACCAACGAGTGAAACATTGCATTTAGTGTTGACAGCAAGTAAGTTATGCAATTAGATTGTTGCCAAGACCCATAAAGAGCATATCCTTTTGTCTTGTAGGAATTTTCTCGCATAAAATAGCTCTGCAAAGTGCTACAACGTGAGGCAGCTTTTTCTTATGAAACATGGGTTTAGACAAATGTAACAAGTGCCTTGTGAGGCTCATACAAAAGTATGGGATATGAGCTCAGTTGTGTAAATAGGCTCGGAGTTTTCGTCTTACAAGTGAGGTTTCTGCTCATGCTGTGCGGCATCACAATGTTCCCGTGTTCGTTTGTCCCTTTTTATTGTAATATTTCTGTCCCAAAATAGAGGAATTTTTTTTTTCTTGGTCACCTGATGAACATGTAATATCAGTTTTATTTAAAGGTGGAGGAAGGGTTTTGTTTTTGCTTATAAGAAATAGGAAGCTCTTACTCCATAAAAGGGGTATATTTGGGCTTTGTACAGCGCTTACTACCAACTGTTTATGTTAAACACAATTATGTAATCCGGCATTTATTTGACTTCAAATGTTTATTTATGGTCCCCCATTATATTTCTCGTTTAGGTGGTTCTTTTATTCACAGTATTGTCAGTATTGTCACTCTGATAATGGAAGATTGTCAACTTGTGTAACCAATTTTCTTTATGAGACGCATTTTGGCATCGAGTTGTTTATAAGTATATTTCTAAGCTTTCTAGTCCGTCATATATTTGTTTGAAACGCAAATAGAGAAAGAGGTACCGTGTAGGAAAACCCAACTTTAAGGTACACAATATTATATACTTTATAAAAATAGTTATCCAGTTGTGAAAGAGTCGACATAATTGTGAAGCTGTCGAGCCAGGAATCTGCTCGAGGGAGGGGATCAGTTTGGAAGCATAGAGGAGCCGCGGCTTGAGCCGACACTGTTCACAAGCCGAGCCAAGCTGATGGCGTGGAAGATAAAAAAATTGTTTTTAGCTCATCGACTTAGAGGATTAAAAAATTGTTTTTTGAAGCTGTTTTGGTTAGTGGGTTTTCCACTGAGCTGCCTTGTAAGATTAGAATATTTGTTATGAGTTGTTTTTGTTAGTGGCTTTTTCATTAAGCCACCACTTCATTTGGAAGGCAGGCTGCATGTTGTACACCTGTTTTGTATAAAAAAAAACTCACACGCGACATGGTTGTTGGTGAGTAAAACAAATGGTTTCTTGATATGCTTTATTAGATCTTAGATTATTTTGGTGGTTTTGCTGATTATGCTTTAAGTGTCATTGCGGTTGCCTGAAGAGTGATCGTTTAGGATTTTGGTGTTTCAAGAATCGATCCCAGAGTTTCCCGCCTATATGATTTCTTGATGCATATATGGTATTTCGTTTTCTTGGTTTTAGTTTGTGGATTGATATGTATTTGTTTAAGGATTATGATAAATTTAATATGTAATTGTTTAGGGTTGATGGGTTGAATGTCTAATTATGTTTTCTGTGTCATCGCAGTCGCTTGAAGAGTGATTGTTTAAGGTTTTGATCTTTCAAGAATCGAAACCAGCGTTTCCCGCCATCTAATTTGTTGATGCACATATGGTATTTCTGTTCTTTTTCTTTTTAGTACGGGGATTGGTATGTATTTGTTTGTGATTGTTTAAGGTTTTTAATAAGTTTAACATGTGATCGTAATTGCGCATTGTATATGGTTTGGTGTAAGTTGTGTTTCATTTTCTGCTTTGTATAATGTTAGTAGATTTGTGGATGTGTGTTTATGTTTTTTGGCCTTTGTAATTTTATATGGTTTTTATAATTTGTGGTTATGAGTGCTTTGTCATGTCGTTTAGAGCCTTATATGATTGCAAGTGTTGATTTTATAGATTTTATTGTTTCAAGTTTTTCTTTGTTTTTATAGTTTGCAAGTGCTTAATTATAATGGTAGTATGATTTGCTCTGCAAGTTCTGTTTTATTTTCCTGTTAAGATCTTTTGTTTTTTGTTTTGTTTTGTTTTGTTTTGTTTTACTTTTTATGATGTTAGTTGATTTGTAGATATGTGTTTATTTGGTTGCGATGATGTTTAAAGTTTCCAATTTTTTGACAGTGCAAAATGGTAGGGTGCTTAGGACAAAGGTGTGGTCGTTTTTTGCTTGGTGTCATCGTACGTGTTGTAGTTGTGTTCTGTTTAGGTGTGACGGAATGGATTTGTGTGTTATGGTACGGTGGTTAGGGCAAAGGCGTGGTCGTTTGACCCGTAACAAAACTGACGAAATCGTAACAAAACTGACGAAATCGTAAAAAAAACGGACGAAATCGTAAAAAAACGGACGAAATCGTAACAAAACTGACGAAATCGTAAAAAAACGAGTGAAATCGTAAAAAACGGACGAAAACGTAAAAAAAACAAGCGAAATCGTAAAAAAAAGGAGAAATCGTAAAAAAACGGACGAAAACGTAACAAAACTGACGAAATCATAAAAAACGTACGAAATCGTAAAAAAAACGGACGAAATCGCAACAAAACCGACGAAATCGTAACAAAATGGACGAAATCGTAAAAAAACGGACGAAATCAAAAAAAACCCGGACGAAATCATAACAAAACTAACGAAATCGTAACAAAACGGACGAAATCGTAACAAAACTGACGAAATCGTAAAAAAAGGGACGAAATCGTATGAAAACGGACGAAATCGTATGAAAACGGACGAAATCGTAACAAAACTGACGAAATCATAACAAAACTGACGAAATCGTAACAAAACTGACGAAAACGTAAAAAAACGGACGATAACGTTAAAAAACAGAGGAAATCGTAAAAAAACAGACGAAATCGTAAAAAACTGACGAAATCGTAAAAAAACTGACGAAATCGTAAAAAACAGACGAAATAGTTAAAAAACGGGCGAAATCGTAAAAAAACCGGCGAAAACGTAAAAAGAATTAA
Organism: Tanacetum coccineum; assembly: GCA_026074375.1. Classification (NCBI taxonomy): domain Eukaryota; kingdom Viridiplantae; phylum Streptophyta; class Magnoliopsida; order Asterales; family Asteraceae; genus Tanacetum; species Tanacetum coccineum. The sequence goes on from BQNB010044025.1 coordinate 15,558, forward strand.
ATAAATAAGATTCGCCCAAAAGCCCATTTATCCTATAAGTGCCCGTTTGACCCGTGCCCGTTTTAGCTCGTGCCTTTTTTGGCCCGTGCCCGTTTTAGCCCGTGCCCGTTTTAGCCCGTTGCCCGTTTTGCCCGGTGCCCGTGCCCGCCCGCCCGCCTGTTTTGCCACCTCTAGTTGTGTCTTTTGGTTTCTTGCTGCATTAGGTTAGTTATCTTCGTGTAATTTTTTTTGAGGTGTTGGACGAAAAGTAATTTATTAAGACTATGAAACATTCGACGGTGGTTTGGCCATTAAAGGAGCCAATTTTTTATTGTTTTTTTATGTCGCCGTGATTTTGGGTGGGTAATTATGTGGTGTTCTTAATCTGATGCTTTAGTCGTTGCTTCTTTTAATTTGTTAGTGTAGCTGGTGTGTCGTCTTCATGCCACTATGCGTTACAGAAATTGAGAATGAATCATAAGAGGTTATGGTTATTGATTTCACTGTTTTTATAAGATCTAACTAAGTGGATGTCATCTGCATATTAGTAGGGAAACTTACTATAGCTTTACCCATGGCGTAATTTTTCGTTTTTTAGATTTTCTACATGTCTAAATCTCATGAGATAACACATATTTTAAAGCCATTGGCTTTCGGGATTGCTTGAACTTTCTATTTACGGTTGAACTTGCTATTTTTTCAAATATATTTGTAATATTTAAAGACAATGAAAAGGTTAAGAAAGTTATTAATTAAATCTTGAACGATTTGAAGAATTTAAGCATGGAGTATGTGTGGGTCCTATTTTGATAGCGCTTGCTTGCATGCGATGATTCGTTTATTCTGCCATTGTGATGTCTAACCCGAGTATCATATTGTTTTATGAGTTGGTGACACCATCACCAAATAAATATTGGTGTTCTTTCCGAAGTCATTTTAATTTATATCGGGAAGTGAATTGCGTGTACGAAGCTGCAAGGTATCATATTGCTGTAAATGATGTTGTGGTCATAATCTGTTTTTTTTCAAATACAAGGGTTGGTGAGTGCTAACGTTTGGCCGTGTATCATTTCATCCATGCTAAATTTTCAGTCTTCCAGTTTATTTTCAATCAGGGTATAGTATGTTGAGTTTTAACAACTATTGACCAATTCAAAACACGAGTACGCAGCGGAAAACATATAAACACGTATAGAATACATAATTAACAAAGGATCAAGAATGTGTACCTTTTAGCAATTAACGTAAATACCGTATTGAATATACGTGTGTGCATAAATCGAATACCACGCAATAACCACCCAAGATCTAAAGGTAGATTCTCTACTTCAACATACACATTACGTTCGTAACAAACAATTAAGTATGCTAGTACTAGTAGTGATAAGCTTGCAAACCGCCACGTTCTCGTAGCAATCAACGATTGAAACCTTTGTAGTTTTCTTGGGTCGAACGAACACAAAACCAAATCCCTTTGGGAATTTTGGTCGATCGCACAAGGGAATAGGGAGAGAAGGAGAGGATTTTAGGGATTTAGGTTTTCAAGTTTTAAGCAATAAATCACCTAAACATCTATTTATATCCATCTAAACTTGGCTTGCAAGTTAGGAAATCCCACCTCCTTAGGGAAGGAGTTCGACCGGCCTAGGGTAAAAGGAAAGAAACAGAAAACTTTCCTTTTTCCATAAATCCCATATATTAGTCCCTTTAACTATTTAATAACTAATATAACTCTCATTTAATATTTATTAACATTTAATGCTCGTTTAAGCTTTATCACTAAATATATTACATTTAATATATTTATAATTAATTGTTTTACGTATTAACGCGTGCGTCCCCGTAGGCTCGAATAAACTTTTCGGACATATATTAATTTGCGTGTAAATATTCCAACAGCTCCCACTTGGACATGTATAAATAATATAATAACATTGGTAAGCGTCTAGCAACACCCCAATGCTCCAAGAAATATCTGAGTGTGGTATCATAAAGTCACGGATAAATGATTTATGTATTTACAATCCCTTTGTTTCAGATACCATGTTAAAAATTGATATGGATCAAAGTCATTCTATTATTTAACGATTCTGTTTCTTGTATATATGATTAATCAAGATTACCAAAAATCATTAAGACATATCTACATGAGTTTTTGGGTGAGGCCACGCATACATCTGATTAACCCTACGAGGGGCCCTGGTATCATTTTTTCACTATTGCAGAACAAATTCATTATAACTACAATGGCATTCACATGCTTACATACTTACTTCTGAAATATCCTTATTAGATACCTTATTCAGGATAACTAGAACTAAATCAAGAAGAACAATCCACATATGCAAGACCTACTTGCATCTCAAGTCTAAGGATTTAGTAAACAAAATCACTTACAAGATTCACTTAATGACGCCGATCCATAAAGTGATAATCTTGTTAGTTGGGGAAGTCCAATATTCATCTTATGAATATCATGTGAGTTTGGCAGACACATCCTTTAATATCCAAGATATCACCAATCACTCAGATTTGTCTTAGTTCAACGTATATTCCCAATTGTTGATCGACAACGACTTATTTAGATAAAAAAAATATTAGTCACGGATTAGACATGAAATTATAAAATGACACAAGTATATTTTGAATAAAACTTCATTCCTCGAATCTTATCCATTAATAAAATCGCCTAACATCCCTTATCCAAATACTAAACACATATCTACATGAAACTACTAGCTAAACGAAGTCTCATGCTCCTAGCATGTTGAGTAAGCTTTCCTTTTGATAAAGCCTTCATAAAAGGATCTGCTAGATTGTCATTTGTGTGAACTTTAAGAAGATTAATTTCGCTCAGTTCAATACACTCGCGACTTAATGTATCATCTATGGTAAGTGTTTTGGTGCCCCTTTGAACCCCCTGATTCGTTGGCAATAAGAAGTGCAGCTGAATTATCACAAAACATCTTAATAGGTTCGTTTATTGTTAGTACTATACCAAGCCCTAAAATAAACTTCCTAATCCAAACAGCTTCTAAAGCAGCTATGTTATTCAGCTTATGTAACAGACATCGAATTAGGAGGAAGATCAACCAAGCACCAGACTTGATTATCCTTCATGGATTGCATTTCCGCACTCATAGCATCGACCCACTTATCAGATTTCGGATCCAATATTGCAGATTTCGAATCAAGTCTACTGTGCCTCTGTTCAAAACGGAGATGTATCATGTCCGAGACTTAATGTCATCTCTATTCGTCTCAAATCCAGCATTGCAATAGTAATCAACTCTAAGTTCAGCTTCAAGATTTCCATCATAAACCAAGATCATGTCTTTAATATTTCTTAAATAATTAAGAATGGTTTTCACAGAAGTCCAGTGTGGTTTTCCTGGATTCTGTTGAAAAACGACTTGTTATATTTTGCGTGAACGCAACATCAGGTCTAGTGCATCTAACCATATACATAATGAACCTACAGCCGAAGCATAAGGTACATTTTGCATACGCTTCACCTCTTCAGGTGTTGAAGCACCTTGTGTTTTATTTAAGTCAAGTCTTTCTTGCATGGGGATATAACCACATTTGGAATTATCCATCCTAAATCTCTTCAGGATTTTATCTATTTAAGCACTTTGACTAAGTCCAATTAATCGCTTCGATCTATCTCGGTAGATCTTGATTCCAAGAATAAATGCTGCTTCCCCTAAATCTTTTACGGCAAAACTTTTTCCAAGATATGACTTTACACTTTGTAAACTTGGAATGCGATTTCTCATTATGATTATGTCATCGACATATAAGATGAGGAATGTACCATTACTCCTACTAGCCTTTTGATATACACATGGCCCATCAAGATTTTGAGCAAATCCAAACTTTTTGATTTCCTCATCAAATATTTTATTCCAGCTTCTTGATGCTTGCTTAAGATCATAAATAGATCTTTGAAGCTTGCATACTTTCCTAAGATGATTAGGATCAACAAAACCTTCAGGTTGCACTATATAAATATCTTCATTAAGATAACCATTTAAGAAGGTGGTTTTGACATCCATTTGCCATATCTCATAGTCATAGAACGCTGCTATGGCTATAAGAATCCTAATATCTCTAATGTCAGCAATGGTTGAGAACGTTTCTTCACAATCAATCGGGTAGGTTTGAGTATAGCCCTTTGCTACTAGACGAGCTTTATAGGTGTGTACAATGCTATCCATGTCAGTCTTTTTCTTAAAAAACTATTTGCTCCCAACAGTCTTACAATTAGGAGGAAGATCAACCAAGCACCACACTTGATTATCTTTCATGGATTGCATTTCCGCATTCATAGCATCGACCCACTTATCAGATTCCGGATCTAATATTGCAGCTTTATAGTTAGCAGGTTCGTTAAGATCCCCTAAACTATACTTCTCCACTTCTACATTTAGACATAAGTGACCAGGAGCTCGATGTGTCCTTGCGAACCTACAAAAACGGGAACAATTTCCTCTTGAGGTATTTCAAAACCTTCAACCTCCATAGGAAATTCGCTAGTGTTTTCAGAAGGTGATGTATCTTTATCTTGAATTTCTTCAAGTTCTTCGACCCTCCCACTGACTTCTTGAGATATAAGATTTTTCTCCAATAACTTAGCATACCTCACAACAACTATTTTGTTTTCAGGTGGGAAGTAGAAATAGTAACCCATTGTTTCCTTTGGGTATCCTATAAAGATACACTTAACATACCTTTGTTGGAGTTTGTCAGGCGTATCCCGCTTCACAAACGCCTCACATCCCCAGATCTTTAAGTAAGACAAGTCAGGAACTTTTTCATATCATAATTCATATGGTGTCTTATCAACCTTTATGGTTGGAACCATATTGAGAATGCATGTAGCAGTCTCTAGAGCATAATCCCAAAAGGATAACGGCAAAGTTGTAAGATTCATCATTGATCGAACCATGTCTTACAAAGTACGATTCCTCCTTTCAGACACGCCACTGAGTTGTGGTATGTATGGAGGAGTAAGCTGCTGGACAATTCCACAAGCTTTCAAATAATCTTTAAACTATTGAGTAATATATTCACCTCCTCGATCTGATCAAAATGCCTTTATAGTCTTCCCGAGTTGATTTTCTACTTCATTCTTAAACACCCTATGTTTAAGTAAATAAACATAATCATAATCATAACGACTATAATCATTCGTAAAGTTAATGAAATAGCTATCCTTATAAATAAAATTAACATTTGGCACAAGATTAAGCATATCAATTTCATAAATACCATTGTAACATTTCTCATTTTCATGTCATTGTGCAACTCTATTAAGGATCACTATTTATTTTAGTCCGATACGTGATTACTTTTAATTTTGACCTTTAAGCTAAATCGCGTAGACTAGAAATAATCTTTTAACGTAAACGGTCACCAATACAATCAAGGTTTACGTCAAGCAAGTGTCAAGTAATTATTAGGAAGATAATTATTGAATTTGCTCATTTTATTTTTATTGGTCACGTAAATGACTTACGTTTCACAATAAAATGCATTTAGACACACCACGAAAATGCCTAGACTTACCTAGACCCAAACCAATACCCATATTAAATGCCTAAACACAAAATTAAATCAAATCTTGTGTTAATATCATTTGATTGCCGAAATTTGGGTAAGTAAACCCACACAAATCGTCCTAAGTGATTTACTAGATACTAAAAATCTTCTAATGATCTTAACAAGTACTAGTACATCCATGTCTCAATTAATGCAAGTCCTAATGGTCTCCTAATGACTATTTATCCATTGGTTAATAACCAATTCCCCCTTTGGATCCCTTTTGTGTCGCGGTTAACCAAGAGAAGGGCACACAAACCATATCATTTCATATCTTAAGCATATCTTGTACATCAACTAACTAATTAAGTCATGTACTTAGTGGTTTAACCAAATACAAGGGGTAGCAAACTAGAACTCTTAAAAACCACTTCCTAGGGCACGATTTGGTTGATTTGTGAACTAAGGAGACTAACTAGCTTCTTGCCCTATAAATAAGACTCATTAGCTCACATAACACATTTTCCAAACTCTTAATACTCTCTCCAAGTTAAGCTTCTCTCGATTATTCCTCCATCACATTCGGTGTACATCTAACCGAGCCACATTCAACCCACATTTGATCCAAAGACTCAAGGAAGCTTTTGAAAGATCGGGTATAAAGGTTTAAGGGGTATACGAACTAAGGGTCTAAGGTTATAAGCTTTGGAGCTTATAGTCATACACGTTGGGTGTATACGGGTTGAGTTCACTTCGCAACACTCGAATCAAGAACACTAGGACCCTTTGTAAGTCGAACTAACTCGTTCATAATCCTTTACTACTCGTTATGAATTATACTTAGTCATAATAGTCGCGTAAACTTGTTAATCAACATGAGGGAACGCGAACATGCATGGTTCGACCCATGCATGGTTCATGCAACCCTTTTGAACGATAAATAAAGCCTTGTGTGGTGTGTACGTGGTCTAAAACACGTTAATGTGCGAAGTTAGGGCTTAACACACGTCTAATTTATTTATACAAGTTCACTTTGACCTTTGGCTTCGTTTGTGAGAAATGTAAGACAAATTACACGTTAACTTTACTCGTAAGATTAATAACTTGGCTTAGGATCGTATATGATAGCTTGTAGAACGAATGCATGTATCAAATTACAATTTATAAACGTTAACTAATGCCAAATTAATATGTCGAGACCTAGAAATCATTTAGCAAATCAAAGGGGCTAGGTTCGGGTCACTTGGGCTTGGCAGCCCACTGTTGGAGGCCCAACAGGCCCAACGAGTCACGTGAAATAAGCTACGCCTTATGAATAAGCTATCCGAGTACAAATATGGATTAGGAATGTTTATTTGTTCGACTTGGGCTTTGCAATGTTTTTCGGAAACACACCACATCCTTAATAGGCTCACTAGCCCATTAACGAGCCCTATACGAGCCATAAGCTCACAATAAGCTCGAAGCAGCTTATTGAAGAACTCAAATAAGCTAAACATACTTAATGAACTCTAATGTAGTCAATGGACCTAAGTTGACCTAACCGAAAGCTTTAAAGTCTATTCGGGCCTTTAATGGGCCTAACAGCCCATTTACAAGAGCTTATTAGCATATTTGGATAAGCTAAACCGAAAACAGACTTATTAGGCTTAATAAGGATGGAAATAAGCTAAGGATGCCAAATGGACCTTATTATTTTCGTTCGGGTTAAGTTATTAGGCTCATAAGCCCAATAAGCTCGAAAAAGCCAAAATAAGCTCTCCTGAGCTTATTTCCAACTCAACAGACTTGAATAAGCTTAATGGAGGCAATTATGCTTTTTGAAACTTAAACGAACCCCTAGAACACTTATTGGACCCTAATGGGCCCAATAAGGCCCATTAAGTCAAAATAAGCTCGTTGAGCTTATTTATAAGCTAGGGCAGCTTATATGACTTATTTGGACTTAATGAAACATAATGTCACTTGTTAGGACTTAATTAGAGTTAAAATGCGATTTTTTACTAATTAAGGGACTAAGAGTGTCAATGTACAAACTAAGGGGTCAAAACTGTCATTTATGAAATTTAACAAGTCTAGGGACTGTTTCTGTCAATTCTGGAAACTTAGGGCTGTTTCAAACCTATAAGGACCTAAATAACTTTTGTAAAGTTACAAGGCACTAATGTGTTAATTTATTAATAAACTGAGGTTTGAAATGTTAAAATAGTATATATTTTTTATTCCCAGGGGTCTGTTTTGTGTATGTAATTTTTAAAGATACTTAAGGGTAATTTTGTGACCGTAATTGATTTCATAAACATTACTTATCGGAAGAGTTATATTCTGGAAAATATACGAGTTAATCATACGGATTTATAAATACGAATAATTTATTAATAACGTTATACGTTAGACAAAGAACGCTATAGGATAATTTACCCTTTTCCAAGGGCTTATCTACAATTTCTGATTCATAAAAACGCGTACGCCACCACGCAAGTGATAACTGTATATATAAACTAGCAACTTATTGTAGTTTATACATTGAGTCTTTAGCCTAAATTTGTAGACTAAAACTGGCCGTATTTACTTAGGTATTTGACGGTGTGATTCATACTTAGATATCTATTATCATTTCAGAGGACTATTTACTAAGATGGGTTCATAGCCCCATGTTTTACTGTTATTTAAATGATTTACATCCTTGGGGTGAGAACATGCTTTGTTTTACTAATTGGACGCAAGTGTACATTTTATACGATGATTACATGTTTGCCTAAGTAACTATACCCATTATGTCCGTCATCATGAAATGTTAATTGCATAGATGTAATTGAGAATTGCATTATGTGGGCCGCAGTATGACCGATCCCTGTTTTTGATCTACCAGAGGAGATAGTTGAAACGATTGGAGACTTGACTTTTGAGAAAAGAGCTAAATTATGCTACAAAACGTTTCTTACTATCCTCCTCAAAAACCATGGGTTATGCATAAAAGGCCTCAGGTTTCACCCAGACTACCCATTCCTCAACATCTTCCACATCCATGACCTATGGAGGTTTCCAAAAGAAGCACTGTGCTTCTTCTACTACCTCTTTGAAAGCTTCACGATTGGCATAACCTTCAATGCAGAAAAACTCCTATCATATGTCGTTAAGAGCCAGTTTAAGGATGTTCCCCCCACTCTAAACATTTACTTACTATGCTACAATGGTTTGTCCCACATCACCAATGGACCAGATGGTTAACAACCACCGGAAAAGAGACTTACGTACTAGTAATGTTTCGATGGCCAGGGTCTTTCCTACCACCTAAATCCGTTAATGATGATGGATCAGTTATGTACCACGCCCGATATTGCTTTATTCATGACTGGTACAAGGTTAACCCATCCAGCAGAAGGTGTGAAAGAAAACTCCGAACCCTTTATGCAGACACAAGAAGTTTAATGGCAAGAGAAAACGGCGTTGACCCAGACAAGATCCCATATTACGTAATGTGGAACATATCGGTATGAAGTAAAGACCATCCAGATGCATACAAATGGAACGAAGCAAATGGGCAGTGGCTCTATGACAACTTTGATCATTGTGAAGTAGAAACATCAGATGATGATGATGATGCTAGATCACTCTGGTCTTCAGATGACGATGAACATTTCAATCCATTCGAAGATGACCCGACACACCCTGATGCTCGTTGGAGTCCATGAAGAAGGCTAAACATTTAATGTTTCGTATGATAATATTTTAAGTGTGTTTTATTTGCTTAATTATGTTTAATATCTGTAGTATGTTCTAGTGTGGAATAATGACATATGCAATGATGTCATGCCTTAAATGATGTAAGCTCTTATGTCATAAGGCAATTATGTAAAAAAGTAAGTATGCTTGTACTATAAGCTTGTGTGTTATACCAATCAAGGCTATAAATAGCCATGTATCTTGTCATTGTAAGGCATCAAAATTTGAAGTAATATATGCGTGTTTCTTATACTTCTCTCTCTACAATCATCTCTCTATAATCTTCTCTTAACTTCGTAAGTTTCTTCTACATATAGTCTAGTCTTCCATAGTTCTTACAGGTTTTCTATAGATTTGCACAACTCCCCCACCCTTATAGTCTAGTCTTCCATAGTTCTTACAGGTCTTTTATAGATCTGCACAACTCCCCCACCCTTTGGTATCAGAGCTAGAAATAGTTTAGAAAACGAGCTTAGAGAATTAAAGATAAATTATCCACACCCGAGAAAAACAAGGGAGATGATCTCGATTGTGCAAAGTGTCATACGCTTAAAATTAAGAATGCAAAACTCAAAGAAGAATCCACTAGATTAAATAAATTTAAAAAGAGTACACATTGCTTAAATGAAATGTTAAGTAGTCAAAAACCCTCCGATGTTAAATTAGGTTTAGGGTTTAATTCATTTAAAGCATCATCTAGTGTAACTAAAGAAATAAAATTTGTGAAAGCTCAGAAAAAGATGTCCTCTAATGGAGGTACCATAAATATGGGCGGCCCCCAAAGTACCCAGGCGGCCCCTAAAATAATTATGGGACCGCCACCAGCAATGCCTGGATCTGAGAAAAGTGTGTCTTTTCAAAAATCTATCATGGGTCCTAGACCAAAACACATAATTGTAAACAAAGCCAAAGTTCCCATTGCTAGTGACAATGAAGTTAAACAATTCTATAAGCCATTGTCAAAACCTGGAGTTGGATTTTCGAAACCAAACTTTAGATCAAAAACTCCACCTCCTAGAAAAGTCAATAATAATTATCCTTGTGCCAAAACACCGTAACTAAAAAGAAACATTGGTCGATAAAATTGACCTCGTGGCTTTCCCGTAACTTGGAATAACTTTCCACGTCAAAGTTACATGCCATGGGAAATGTGTTCTCCATTTCCTCATCCCAACCAATTGCATCAAATGCAAGGGATGTTTAGCACTAACAACTTTGGACCCATGAGATATTGGGGACCAAATGTTTGAGTCATTGTACTATATAAATAGATATGCCTTGGAGTCGACTTGGAACCCGACGAATGGATCAAGGATAGCGGATGCTCTAAACATATGACGGGTAACCGAAAGCTCTTCTCTACGTACAAGGCATACAATGGAGGTAACATCATTTTTGGTAGTAATCTTCGCGGTAACATCATTGGCAAAGGTACAATTTCTAATGACTCTCTCAAAATAGATAATGTAGAACATGTTGATAACTTAGGATTTAACTTGCTAAGTATAGGACAAATATGTGACAATAAGTGTAGAGTAACTTTCTCTGAATATGATAGTGAAATCACTAAGGACGGTAAAGTCATAGGTAGAGGTATTAGGAAGAAAGGCTTATATGTGATGAAATTAGGAAATAAGCCAAAGGATCAAATTTGTCTAGCAACGATTAATGAAAATTCCACATTGTGGCATATGAGATTAGGTCACGCAAATATACGTCTCATTCAACCGTTGGCTTCCAAGGAATTAGTTAGAAACCTACCTAAGCTTAAGTTTGATCGACATTTTTGTGATGTTTGCAAAATAAGAAAACAAGCTTACGCTAGTCACAAAGCTAATAATATAGTCTCAATGACCAGATGCTTAGAACTTCTCCATATGGATCTCTTCGGTCCATCCGCCGTACAGAGTTACGAAGGAAACCGTTACACCCTAGTAAATCCTCGCCTGTGTAGGGAGTCATCCTTCTCTGAAAAAAAGAATATTGTTACGGAACATCTAAAACCGACCACCATAAACAATAGAAGATGCCTTCGAACAACCGCTTTTGAGATTGCCTGAAGCTAAAGAAGATACCCAACAAAGTGTACCATTCCTCATATGAAGAAGATCAAGTAATCAATTTCACCAAGACGATTATTTTTCGAGACCAACTGTCTAACCAAATTACATTGGAAAAAAATATGACAAGAAGATTCCGTCACACTGTTACAAATAGGGCAAACTATCGAGTCAATTTCAATACCGCGATGAGATATAATAAAACTAATTGGGGCCATGGCCAAAAATCTCGACCTCTGCTTGTATATTTCCCATCTTATCATTCAGTTGCTATATCTTCAATTTTTGAACATGAGAAAAGATTAGATATTTCCACAAAACACACGTAATGAAATAAACAAGCAAAAGAACCCGCGCGTTGCGGTGGAGCTAATTTTTTCCCGAATAATTTTTTTTACGTTTCGGGGGGGTTTTTTTTTGGGCGATGCGTTATGGCGGGGCTAATTTTTAATATTTTCTTTTTTTGTATGATTCGGAGAAAAAAAATTTGCGTTGGGACGGGCTAATTTTTTCCCGAATATTTTCTTTTTTGGGACGGTTTTGTAAATTTTTTTACGGGAATTTTTGTGTAAGAAAATCCTAAATAGTTAAAAGGTGAGGGTCCGTTTTGTATTTTTTTTTACTTTGGGCCAGATTTTAGGCTATTTTTGGGTGTTTTTTTTGGCTAATTTTTTCCCGGATATTTCCTTTTTTTGTACGATTCGGGATTTTTTTTTTGCGTTGGGACGAGTTAATTTTTTCCCGAATATTTTCTTTTTTTGGGACGGTTCGATATCTTTTTTTTTTGGGCCGATGAATGTAAAAAAGTTGTGAACAATAAAAACTTGACGTGTTTTTTTTTTTAATTTTTTAACGGGATTTTTGTGTAAGAAAATCATAAATAGTTAAAAGTTAAGGGACCGTTTTGTATTTTTTTTACTTTGGGCCAAATTTCAGGCTAATTTTGGGCTAGTTTTGTTTTTTTTACTTTGGGCCAGATTTTGGGGCACATTTTATGCGAATTTTAGGCTAGTTTGTCGACAAATGTGTATATTAGTAATAATTTTTTTATATGGCTTATGTGTTGGGCATCATGTTTAAAGTGTTGTTTTTTTTGCTATATGGTTTTTTTTAATATAATGAGTTGTACGTTTGTGACCATATCGATTATTTTAAAGTTATCAGGTATCGAAGATGTTTTCGCTGGTATTTTTTTAAATGATTAAATCGGAATTTTTGTAATATTTTTTTCCCTCCTACTTTGTGCATACAAATTTAAAAAAAAATAACAAAAAAAAATAATTTAAAAAACAAAAAAAAACAAAAATCGGGTTGGCCCAAAATGGGAGCCCGTTACTGTAGCAAGTTAGACTTATGTGTTGGGCCTCATGTTTAAAGTGTTGTTTTTTTTGCTATTTGAGTTTTTTTTAATATAATGGGTTGTACGTTTGTGACCATATCGATTATTTTAAAGTTATTAGGTATCGAAGATGTTTCCGCGGATATTTTTTTTATCTGAATAAATCGGAAGTTTTGTAATATTTTTTTTTCTTCCTATTTTGTGCATACAAATTAAAAAAAAAATCGGGCTGACCCAAAATGGGAGCTCGTTACTGTAGCACTATGACCCGAAGTCTAAACGACTTCGTTTTTGTCGCTCAATGTGTATATTTATAATGTTGACCATAACAATATTAGAACTTTGTTTATGCATAACGACGGGCGGATTTAGGAGGGTCTTGAGTGTCATAAATTTCTAATGTAATTTTGCTTCGTCGTACTGATATTTTTTTTAATTCTGAAATTTCAATTCCTTAAAGTACATGTCTAAAATTTGGTGTTTCTAGTACTAGTTTAGTTGGTCCATTAATAGGTGATGAATGAATAAACTCAATTTATATTAAATTCAGTAGTTTTAGTTAAAATCATACTATTTTCCATTTGATTACGAAGACACAAACATGTTTGGTTTACCTTTCACTCTTTCAAAATTTTGGTACCATTCGTTTCTTTATTCCTAGTAACTTTACAATATAAAGCCAAAATAAATATTCGTATTTATTGGATCGAAAATATCAGTTGGAATTGGAAGGTGCAATTATCGAAAATTGGTGGGAAGAGGAACGAGCCGTTAGTTGACAGTGGTCCTGTTTTCTTTCATTCTGTAACTGAGGAGCTAGTGCTACAGCTAGCTGTTCTTTATCGGGTTCATCACACAAGACGATGTTGAATTGTACAAACAACCAAAACTGGTTTTAACTTGCCCTTATCAGACCCTACATATTTACTTAATTACACTTTTCACTTTTTTACTAATCATATGTACAAGTTTTTTTTTTTTTTTTGAACGGCAACTTTATTAAAAAAAACTAGCAAGGAGCTAGAAAGACATTACAAAGAAATAAGATA